>JAKCPI010003318.1:0-21349 GCA_023213315.1 Euborellia annulipes
ATTTTTGAAGGGAGCATTGTCTTTTGTTTGGAGCTGGTCGATTTTGACCGACTCGGACCATACCATCTCTTCCCATACGTGGATTGATCATGTTATTGTCAACTCTTTAAATAGGGACAAGGTGATGGCAGTATCCCAGAAACCTGTTTCTTTTCTTTCTTCCCATGACATGATATGTATCTCATATGATGTCTCTGTCGAGAGAATCCGACCCGCCAGATTTTCTTTTCGGGATTTTAAGTCGATAGATTTTGCTCTTTTGAGATCGGAGCTGACTGAGATTGACTGGTCCCCGGTGTATTTGGAGGGCAATATTGATGCGAAGGTTGTCGGTTTCTCCGGGATATTGATTGATTTCTTTGATAGACATGTGCCATTGAGAAGGATTAATTCAAGGAGAGGTAGTTTTCCGTGGCTGACTCCTGAGATCAGGAAGCTTATGAGAGAGAGGGATAAATTTAGAGTTTTGTCCGTAAGGAGTGACAGTATGGAACTACATAATCGCTTTAAAAGAATGCGAAATAGAGTGACCCAAATGGTTAGAGTAGAGAAGAGGAAGTATTTTCAGGATGCTTTAAATACTAATGACCCTAAGTCTATATGGAGAGTTTTGAATAAGCACCTTCCTAGAAAGACTAGTAAGTTGGATCGGCCCTTGGTTGTGGATGGTGATGTACTTAATAAACATTTTGCAGACGTCTCAAGATCCTCGATGGTTGATAATAATAAATTTATTTTAACTAACCCTATGTTTGATTCGGAAAATTTTTATTTTAATGACATTAATCATGAGGATGTGATTGAAGCAACTTGTTCGATCCAAACCAATGCAACGGGAGTTGATGGGCTGCCTGTTAACTTTATTAAGATAATTCTGCCATTTATACTGGCGCCCCTCCTCCATATTTTTAATGCGTCTTTAATACATGGGCACTTTCCTTCTCAGTGGCGCAGGGCTCTTATACGTCCCATACCCAAGAATTCGAGTCCGTCTGGTCCTGATGATTACCGTCCTGTGTCCCTTTTGTGCGCTATCTCCAAGATATTCGAAAAGATAGTTTTTAAACAGGTTAACAAGTATTTAAATATAAACAATATGAATGATTTGTACCAATCCGGATTCAGAGGGGGTCACAGTACTCAGACGGCTCTTTTGAAGGTTACACAGGATTTGCTGCGGGATATTGATGGGAGGAGACTTTCGATTTTGCTACTCTTTGACTTTAGTAAGGCTTTCGACACGGTGGATCTGGATTTGCTTTTGTCTAAGCTTGCTGGCCTGAATTTCTCGCGAAGTGCGATTGGTTGGTTTAGATCTTACTTGACAGGCCGGGAGCAAGCTGTTATTGGTTCGGGTGGTATTGGCTCCTTTTTGAGAACTAATCGTGGTGTCCCCCAGGGCTCCGTGCTTGGACCTCTTTTGTTTTCCATCTATATAAGTGACATCTCGAGGGTTATTGACTGCAATTACCATCTGTATGCTGACGATCTGCAGATTTACCGCTCGTTCATTCCTAGCGAAGGGCCCGCTGCAGTTGATGCAATGAATGTCACGGTTGGAAAAATTTGCTCCTGGGCTAGGGAGAACGGTTTGGTCATCAATGCCCGAAAGACGAAGGCTATTCTGATTGGCAGTCGCTCACTAACGGCTAGAACTCTGCGAGATTTACCTGGAGTACAGGTGGAGGGTGTTACGTTGCCCTACGAGACGTGTGTTAAAAATCTGGGGATGTTAATGGATAGCGGTTTGACATGGTCGGAACAGGTGGAGATGGTGCACAGGCGAGTTTATTCCATCCTTTATCAGATTGGACGACTTAGGGAGTCTCTTCCACTCAGGACTAGGGCCCAGTTGGTGCAGGCTTTGATAGTGCCCCATTTTGACTATGGAAGTGTAGTCTATGGGGGTCTGTCGGCGGGTCTTGGCCGCAGGCTTGATATGGCGCTGAATGCATGTGTTCGATTTGTATTCGGTGCCTCCAGGTTTGAGCACGTGTCGCAATATTATGATCGCCTTGGGTGGATTAGACTCACTGAGAGAAGAGCTTACTTGTTGGGAGGGCTCCTATATAAAGTAATTAACAGTGGGACACCTGCTTATTTATTTGATCTTTTGAAGTTTTCCAACAAAAATATGTATGGCTTGAGGTCCTCCCAGCAGAGTTTAATTATCCCCAACCACACATCAACTGCCTTCCATGAGTCGTTTCTGGTTCGTTCTGCTCATCTTTGGAACTCGATCCCGCTATCCTGGAGGGGGCTTCATATGGGACCTTCTTGGCGAATCTGAGAGCCTATGTGGTGGGTCTGAGGAATTAGTGGTCGGAACGCTGTTTGGGGTGGGAGAATGAGAAGATCAGGTCTTGATTGTCTTTCCTGTTTGTCGGTGGTTTGTGGCCATGGGTGGTGACTAGAGATTTAGGTTGTGATTTTTGAGCGATTGTGATGTCTAGATTTATGTTTAAGAAAAATATTAATAAATGTTTGTACTCGCTCATATGAGGCACCCATGCCTCAGAGCTAATTTGTAAAAATAAATAAATAAATAAATAAATAAATAGTATGGATTTTGCAAAAGGTTTATTAACAAGTTATTTTATTTTATTTTACTTGATAAGCAAAGGATTCTTGTTTCCCTCTAGAATAACGAATGACAAGTAAAGAATAATTTTTTTTTTTTTTACTTCCAAAAAGTTTGATTTGAAAAGTTGGGCGTAAAAATTAAATTTAAAAAGGAATTTTTTAATTAAAATTAAAGATAATTAATTTTTAAAATCCTGTTAAAATTTAATGACTTTTTTTAAATTATTATATTTGTTGTTCAATTATTCAAATTTGCCTCTTAAATATATGTACTTGGAATTTTACTTTTTTTTTTTTTAAGTAAAAATAATTTAACCTTAGGAAATGAACATTTGCTAATTCATAACAATCCCAGTATTCGTTTTAATGATTTTCCACCCATTATATATTATAATTGATTTCCATTCTAGTAGCCAAGAGAGTTAAGCTTTTGTTGTTTTATTATTGTAAATTTAATTATCTTCAAGTTATACAGACGCTCATAAACACAATTATATTATCCATTCGCATAAAATATTTAGGAAGCCAGACAGACAGACAGACCAAGGGCTTCACAGGCGATCTAATCAACTTGAAAGACTGGTCTGTGGGTAAAAGCGAGTATTGCTATTAACTAAAGGGACATTTGGTTGTTGGGTACGGAGATTTGCAAATGTAATATATATACATTAATATAATGCAAATAACAATAACAATTTATATTAAGCCTATATTTTTTTTAAAATAGAAAATCTGGCAAAGATCAGGTTATTATAGTTAATAAATACCTTGCTCTTAAGGCCTTAGGACGGAAAAGCAATAAACTTTTTTCATGGGAATTTTCAGTTTATATTTATAGATAAATAAATAACACAAGGTTAAGTTTCAAAATGATTTTATTTTACCTTAAGAGCAGTTACACGTTAATACGTCATCTTCAGAGCTATGACACAAACTAATTTAATAAAATCCTTTTGAAACTTAACCTTGTGTTATTTATTTATCTATAATTAGGCCTAGATGATAATTAAATTAAATTTAAGAATGTTTCAACTAGTGCCAACAGTGAATTCTTTGGATTATTTTGATATTTTTCGATAAAAGAAGTCAAACTTTTTTCTAAGAATTAGACAGACTTTTAACTGGAAGGTCAATAAAACTTTTTCATATGAATTTTCATCTTTTTCTCATTAAATTTAATGATTTTATATAGAAATTTGGTTCCAGTCAGTGGCGTAGTGAGCTTAACTCGCGCCCGGGGCACAACAACTTTTTAGCGCCCCCTCAACCCATTCGAAAACCATATAATATTATATGTAAAATATACAAAATTATTATATTACACTAGCACTAAATTTAAAATCTATTTTCCAGAAATCAATTATAATAAAAATAAAAATTATCCAGCAATTTTGTGTTTTGCAGACCATTTGGCGCCCCTTTGTGAGTAGCGCCCGGGGCATGATGACCCCCCTTGCTCCCCCCCTCGCTACGCCACTGGTTCCAGTGTCAACTGCAAAGATTATTTTTCTAAGGAATCTCCAAATAAAAAATTGTATTTTAAATTGGAAGTATTTAAAATAACAAAATTTTAAAAAAATGATCTTCATCTCTCCGAATTCTGTGAAATTTTTTCCTTTATGGCGAAAATAAGACTCCAGTATTTTTTTATTTTAATCATATCAAATCATTATCAAAAATATTTTTTTTAATTTCCAAAAAATTGATTTCTGGATTCTCCACAATTCCTTTTTATTCCTTCACATGCTCTGAACGGAAATTTTGACGTGACAACGTCTTACAAATCATGTGTCTATAGAGGCAGGTTAGAGGGGCATGCACGAAAAAGTTTATCGGCTTTAATAACTCTTCTGTCTTAAGAGATATAATTATGGGAAATATACGGTTAGAAAGAATGAGTTTTCAGCTAAAGATTTCACCATTTATTTTTTTCCTACCATTTTATTTTACCGTGCTGCGGTAAATTCTAATTTGAAAGTTTAAACCCCTGTAGATTCCGAACGGCTAATCAGATCAGACTAAATAGGATGTCATTTGGTGCAGAAAGAAAACCTCTAATAGAATAAATAAAAAAATCCCGAGTAATTAACTCCAAAATTAGTTTTTTTCTCGAAAAACCTCATTTTTTAGGCAAAAAAATATCGAAAAATAGCCCTATTTATGTAACGCCTAGCTACTTGACCGTAAAAGCTACATTAAATCTAAATATAGTTTTAGAAAGAGTGGTCCAATGCCCAGAGGTAATTTTTTCATTTTTTTGATATGACGTCATTTTACCGCATGAGAGCACTCGGCGGGATTTCGTTTTTCGAAATTTTAAACGCCTGTAGATTCCGAACGGCTAATCAGATCAGACTAAATGAGATGTCATTTGGTGCAGAGAGAAAACCTCTAATAGAATAAATAAAAAAATCCCGAGTAATTAACTCCAAAATTAGTTTTTTTCTCGAAAAACCTCATTTTTTAGGCAAAAAAATATCGAAAAATAGCCCTATTTATGTAACGCCTAGCTACTTGACCGTAAAAGCTACATTAAATCTAAATATAGTTTTAGAAAGAGTGGTCCAATGCCCAGAGGTAATTTTTTCATTTTTTTGATATGACGTCATTTTACCGCATGAGAGCACTCGGCGGGATTTCGTTTTTCGAAATTTTAAACCCCTGTAGATTCCGAACGGCTAATCAGATCAGACTAAATGAGATGTCATTTGGTGCAGAAAGATAACCTCTAATAGAATAAATAAAAAAATCCCCAGTAATTAACGCTAAAATTAGTTTTTTTCTCGAAAAACCTCATTTTTTAAGCATAAGTCGCCTTTAATGGATAAAAAAAAAGCCACCTCTGTCATATATTGTTTCAATGAAAATGTTTGAACATGTTTATTTATGAAAACAAACTACTAGTAAAAAAAAAACAATACTTTCTCTCTTTATATTTCAATATAGGTAAGAGAAAAAAATTTTTTTTGAAGTCAAGCAAAAGACGTTGTCACGTTAAAAAGCCACCGGCTGTGTAGAAGACACAGCCAACACCTAATTTTTATTACTTTTTAATAAGATAAGATCTATAAGCTATTATTATATTATCTATTAAATCATGCCTTTATCATTATTTTTTATCCGTTTATGAAATCCCTAAAAATTATCATTAGAAAATATTTTCTTATTTTTTGTTTCCTTTGACTGCTACCCCCCCCCCCACACTTAATTACTCTATGCGTTTATTTTCCCCTCGTTTTGCTAATTTTTTTTTTATAAAAATAATTTCGTTTTGATGTAAAAAAAAAATATTTAATTTATTAAGAAATTTTTTCTAAAGAGAATTTTAATTATTTTTGAATGAATGTAAAATTCTAAGAAAGAAATTAATTTGAATTTTTTTTTACTCAATCTATTCGATTGTGTTCATCTTATAAAAAGGAATGTGGGCTAAAAAGGAGAGAATTTTTTTCTGGGCTGTTTTTCATCCGAGATTTTGTTGTTTAGTGAGCAAGTATTGTATATAGTAATTTATTACGGCGAGATTTTCTATAAAACCATTTGAAACTTGCTCCCATTAAATTCAATTTGTCTATAGAAAGGCGGGTCTCAAGGTGGTCTTTTTCGATGTTGCCGTGTTACAAAATTAAATTGTGTTTGATAATTCACCATCGAACATTCTTTTTTTTTTCTTTCCACCCAAACTAGATATTATAAAATTATAGGATATTAAATTTTATTATCAATTTATTTTCATTTATATATTATACAATCAATCCTGTTGAGGTATTTTATGGCTTTTTAGTGAAAAATTATTAAAAATAGAGATATAGGTAGTCCATATTTAGATTAATTTGTTAAATAGATCATTAATGGATTTGAGTCTGCAATGCTTGATCTTCCAGTTAATGATGTGGTTTTTGTACGCTGGCTAGTTCAATGAATCCGGCCGGGGGCTTGAGTTGAGGCTTGATTTAATGCTTGATTGATTTCCAATCGGGAAGCCTTGGTCTGTCACGCTCCTTTCAATGCCCCTGTTTATTTACTTAATGTTATCGTCATTTGGATTAAGAGGATGGTATAAATTCATTGGTTGAATAATACATTTGTTTATAAAGGGGAGGTTCAATTATTTGAATTATAAATAAACCCTTTTTAAAGCAAATAATTGATCAGATATACTTTGAGAAGTGTGACCGACATTGTTACCTTCTGTTAAAAATTTTGAAATCTTAATTTCCACCACCAGGATTGCTGTTGTTACCATGGGCGTAACTAGGGGGATCACGGTGGTCCCCAAGAAAAATTGAGTCAATATGTGCCCTTCCAGGAGGATGGCTGGTCACAAGGCCCCCTCCCCACAAATTCCCTAGCTACGCTCATGGTTGTTACCAAACATAGGATGATACCCAGTGTAGTTTTTTAAAGTCTGGCAAATTCTTTCGACAAACTGCAAACTTCACAAAAGATTGGCTAGTTTGCCATGGTACTGACTACGCTTCCTTCTGGATTCATTTCCTTCACTTAAAATTGAATAAGTTTTCAATATACGAGTATGTCTCGATCCGGGAACAAAATTTATTAAAGATTATAGTTTGGAAGGCAAGGGGCTAAGTTGCGGATTACTGATCTGAAGTTTCAACACAACTCGGGATCGAGTCCAGCTTGTCGTAAATAATTCCAACATTGCCGATGTCTCCTCTTGGGTGGGAAAGTGGGTGAAAATCTCATCCCACAGACACAAAGAGCCCAATTTGGAGTAGCCTAAGTGTCTTAAAAATGGGGCTGGGCAGGAGCAGTTCCCCATCCAAAAATTGATATTTATGGGCTTCTTTTTTATTTATTTAAATATTCATTGAGATAAAAATTTGTATCGATGGCTTTCGGGGAATATTTATTTATCCATTTTTTATAGGGCTTGAAAGAAAGAATTAACCAAAAATTTTGGATAAAATTTCATCTATGTAGATATTTCCTAAATTTTTCATTTTAATAATCATCAAATTAGTTTAAAATCTGAGATAAATTTTTCAGTGTATAAAGTAAGACGAAAATCTGTGAACTCTAACCTATGTTTGAAGGGAGCTTATAATCCTATATATAAATATCATTAGATAGATCAATTTCTAGTAAAATTTTCGATATGCCATTGCGTTAAGAAAATCTGGTGTGACTGGCGCACAGCACACAACTTTCTCTTACCTTCGGTAATCGAAAGTTGTGTTCTGTGCTTGTCACACCAGATTTTTGTGTCGATGTATTTAGTTCCCGGCAGTAGGGAATATTTGAATTCAGATGTAAAATTTATAAGTATGGGAAAATATTTATATTTTGTTACCATGGCAACCATTTCTCCTATCTTTCCTATGAAACACAAGAGTAAAGTGTGCTTCAAACAATTTTGAGGGCAAAACGAGAATATACATTTGATAGAGCATCTAAAAATAATTGATTTTTGAATTTTAATCAAAATCGTTAGAGCGAATTTTGAGAAAATCGAAAAAAACTGAAAAAGTACATCAGTAAAGTACTAGTACTCTTTGGCCGATTTTGATTAAAAGCTTATTTTTCCGGTCCCGGGGGTGTTTAACTTAAATATAAAATTTCAGCCTCATAGCTCAATTCCTTCATGCTTAAAATTTGACACACACCCACACCCCCACACACCCACACACCCACCCACCCACCCACCCACCCACACACAGACAGACCATGTCGCGAAAACCACTTTTTTGGATTCAGGGGACCTCAAAACGTGAAGATCCATCAAAATCTCGACATCGAATTTTTGACATGAATCCAATACTTTCTCTCTTATATATATTACATATATACATAGGTAAGAGAAAGTAAAAATATAAACAATATATCCGACTCAAAAAGGGGGAAGAAAACCAATGTTCGAATAAAAATATTGAAAATTAACGAGGTCAGGTGGCTAGAAGATTTAAGATATTTATACAAGCTGTGTCAAAAGTAGTTAGTCACAGATTAATAGGTTTGAAAACTTTCTTAAACACCTATACTATTTAAGTATGTTGAAAAAAAAAAAATAACTTCCTTCATGGATATTAGAATGTGTCTTTTTAACTACTTTTCTGATCTTATAAAATTAATCGATATTTTTTTTACACAAAGTTAAAAAAAAAAAAAATTTACGCGTGAGTGTACAAAAAAAAAAAAAAAAAAAAAATTATACAAAAACTATTTTAATGGAAAAATATGTAGATTAATTTAAAAAACAAAATCAGCATTTTTATCTTAATATTTTATCAAATGAGTTTTGGTCGGTTTTCGTTTTTTTTTTTTTTTTTTTTTTTTTTTGAGATAAAATCAACCATGTTTACAACTAAATTATCGACTTGAGAGAGAAACGTGCTTTTTTTTCTTGTTTTTATGGAATTTTCATTAAAATCTAGGAAATCCTTGAGGATATTTTTTTGTTTGTAGAGGCCCTGGGATCGAGCCTAGGACCGGTCGGTGGCGGTGGGGCTACGCTTGATTGACAAGCTAGCTTTTAATTAATTCAATTAGTCTGCTCAACAGATAAATATGGAGGGACTCTTAATTTGTCTGAAATATTAAGTAATAGAAGCGACAGAGAATGTGCGATTAAGATTTATAAATATATCGAAGGTCGCTCTCTCGGTGAATCATTTTAATAAATTTAAATAAAGCAATTGTATATTTTCGAGAGGCGCTCACTCTATGGCCTTTTATTAATGGAATATTAAATACACATCGAAATAATTATTCATTTATCGACATTTTCTTATATTATCGTCTTCAAAATACACTTTGTTTTGCTTCTTTTTTAATTAATTATTGAGGAAGTATTATTTATGAGCCGAAAGGGTAGAGGAACTATGTCTGTTTAGTAAAACGGTGTTGTGCTATAGAAAAGAGAATAGGCTGGATGGAGGCTCTTCCCCCTCCACCAACACCCAGACAGCTTGGAATATTGCAGGAATATTGCAAATCTTGCAAAATATTGGCAACATTGCTGCAATATTGAAGCAGCAATATTCCAAGCTAGGAATATTGCAGCAACATTGGGGCAATATTGATGAAATATTCCTATGTCCGCCTTTTTGCATCATTGCAGTAATATTACGGCAATATTGCTGTTTGAGCTGCAATATTGCATCAATGTTGCTGCAATATTGTCAATATTGAGCAAGATTGCTGCAACATTACTGTAATATTCCAAGCTGTCTGGGCAGTGACAGATATCGTAGCTTTCCGAAAAGAACAAAGTACAATCTTTCGACTAAATTGAATAAATTAGAATAATAGGCACGAAGAGAGGATGTTAGCCAACAGGATAGAGGCAATCATCAAATCATCATCAATCATCAAATAAAAATCTCAATCCAGAAGACGTTTCGGCTTTAATTACATAATGCCATCATCAGTTCTTATGAGAATATTGGCATTCTCAAGGTAGGCCTATACACCATTGAGATGCAGATGGAGTTGTCATATATGAAAACATACAAAATTATATAAATTTGCACAAGGTGTTATATTCTCTTCCTGCCTATTAATCTAATCATTGAACAGCACTTCTTTCATCGACATATTTGAATGTGAATAAAACTTCCTTTCGATTAATAAAAAATTAATTAAAAAAAAAGTATTTTAAGACGAATTCTTTCGATTGTGGATTTTATAGCTGGATAATCGTTAATAGGTAAATAAAAGAATAGCAGCTAAAATTATTTCATTTATTGACCCGCTAGGCTGACGTTTCGGTTTTGGTCAAGACCATCCCCAGAGCTATAACATTAAAAAAACATACAAAATAGATTATAATGTTATAATTTGTAAAATTTCACAAATAATAGCCTATATTAAAAAAATATACTGTATGTTGTTATAGCTCTGAGGATGGTCTTGACCAAGACCGAAACGTCAGCCTAGCGGGTCAATAAATGAAATAATTTTAGCTGCTATTCTTTTATTTACCTATTAATTCTTTTGATATCATTACTATAAGATATAAAGCGCTAGCCACTGACTTCCTGTGTGTATTGGGTATGTGCCTGTCAGGGCGCTGATTGGCCAGACTAAAGGAAGTCGAGTTAGAGAGGGAAATTTAAAACTTTAAAATTGCAAAATTTAAAAAAAGGGAGCAAGAATAAACTTGATGCCGAAGGCGAGCAAGGGGGTCCAGGGGGCGGGCTTTACCACTTGCGTATTTAATAATCCATTAATAAAATGTCAGAGTTGTTTTATTTAAATTTATGATCAGTTCGAAGCGCGTGATAACAGAATTCATGTGACGGTAGAGGGAAATCGTTGTCTGCCTTACCGCGAAATTTATCTTTCAATTAATTTGGCTATAGACAAAGAAAAATGATGAATGAAGCAAAATAGTGGAACTAGCTAAAATGATTTTGATAATTTATCTTTTTTGCTCTTTTTTAAATTTCTTTACTTGTAATTAGCGGCATCTTCTTATAAGTTTAAAAATATTTTACATTGAACATAAACGTATATAATTTTAACCTTGAGATATGAATTTATTCATTTTCTTTTGTCCATTTGAAAGCTAAAAGAATCAATTGCATATTTCCAATCAAGAAAGAAGATAAAATTTCTCGAGTAAAAAGGACATTAATTCACATCAGAGAAGTATTAATAATCTTGATTGACACTTGAAAGAAACTCGCTACTTATTGATTAATTATTTAAAATATAATGTTAAAAAAAATTAGTTTTATAATTGAAACGTTGTCAACAATTGGTTGAGTGAAGACACGGTTGAATGCAAATCAGAACACTACTGGAATCTCGATTGGGCTCATCGATCAACGAGCTGATGTCTTCTGGTAGCATCGACTGATGATGGAGCAGGAGGTTCACCGGTGAAGACACTCTTCGGCAACCGGTTGGGACGCGTGCAAGAGGATGCCAGGAACATCCCCGGGTCTATTTTTATTGTTCCCACTTAATGAGTGGCAGTGTTTTAGATGGCGGTACCACGATAGAGGACGAGGACAGAAATAGGTGTGAAGGTAATTAACAGCAACCGGCAAACTAAACCACCGACAACCGACAACTTGCATGATCTCGATGTGCTCCTCGCGACGCACACTTCCATTTATTTCATGTCCGGTCCGTATAAAAAGAATCCATTATCCTGGGCAGCTTTACGGGGGTCCGTGCCTCTTTTTCTGTCTGTCGTTCACCTTCTGACTTATTTCAATTTCTCACAGGAACTCGGTCGACTCAAGAGCTAAGCTCCCTCGTGACCGCCTGCACATTTGTTACTATTATCATAATCAGGAATTGATTAGAGTCAGACAATGAAAAATTACGAAATAAAAATAAAGATGAGAAATATTTTAAAAAATTAATTTAACATTTTAATATTGGTATGTCAAAGGTTAGAAAAGTTAAAAAAAAATTTTTTTAACCAAACGAGAATTTATTGATAAAGTTAAATTAATATACAACAAGTAACAGGCACAGATGTCGATTTATTATACTGGAATTCAACTAATTGATAAAAAGACTCAAGTTGATGGGCTTCGTTTATCAAGTACGATTAAAAATTAAAGCGTACTTGTAATACTTGGAAGTTGGGGATCTCAGGCGTCCATTACAAGGAATGCATTAGCGCTTGTTGGAAATGGATTGAGCACGTGTGTCTCAACGTGCTGCAAACATGTAAAAGGGCCCATTTGCATGGGTGGTCTTCTCGTTTGCTTGTAAAGCCCAAGTAATGCACATAGGCGCGATTTCGTGCTTGCTAAACGCAAACTGCCATTATTTAGAGGTGACAAGAATCTTCAGGCGATCTAATGAGCAACCGTACGCTCTTTTTTTCTCATTCACGACGACCATATAAACCGTCAATTTCTGACAATTCTGACACTGGCCTGTCGACAAGTTTGTATCTCATCGATTATTCAAATACCTAACTGAATTTTAAATTAGCAATTTATATCCTGTTCTATCTAATAGAATCTTGTTTTAAAATAAATAGTACTACATAACAATCTCGAGGAAAATTTAATTAGATTATCAAAGCAATAAAAAAAAAGTCTCTGGAGGGTTTTGTCTCAAGTGACTGTATAGGGGACCTTCATATTTCACTGTGTCACCATGGCAACTAATTGGCCGAGAAGCACATATATCCGGCCCCAATTCAAAGGGGCTTAGGGAGCAGGAGGCTGGGGTCACCGACCAACAACCCAGAGGAAAACTTATTGGCCGCTTTTGTTTATTTTCTTACTTGTTCAAGAGTAAATGCCTTTCAGCATTTCATAATCACCATTTATTTAATTTGCTTTCAATTGGCCTATTCCTTTTTTAAATAAACAAATTAATTAAGACAAATTATATTTTAAACAAAAAATACCAATAAAAAAAAAAAACGTTTTCTAAGAGAAATTTATTGCGTATTGAAATTTAAAAGGCAATCGTTTAAAAATTATTTATTTACTAATAACAGGACCGACCGAATATTCGGTTTCGGTTACGGTTTCGGCCAGTTTCGGCCAAAAATATGGTTTCGGCCGTAGTTTCGGTTTCGGCCAAAAAGTAGCCGAAACTTTGGGCCGAAACTGAGTCTTAAAAAAAAAAGGTCAAATGATTTGCGCTTGAAGGAGAAAAGAATTTACCTAATAAATAAAAATAACCAACTCGCTATTTCTTGATTAAATGCACTCTAGTGCGGACTATGAATTCTAAGTAGTTAATTATTTAAGAGATTTAAAAACTGACTCATGGTCAACTCTAGAGGAGCTGTGGGATACTTAATCCATTAACTCTTTGGTCATTTGGGTTGTCTAACTTCCAGCAATGTTAGACTAGATCAAGAGAAATAAACAAGAATACAAAAACCTCTGATGAATCTCTTAAATGGAATAAAAAAAATAAAAATAAATAAAACAAAAATTCGAGAAGGAAAAAGCTGAAGATAAATAAATCAATTTTACCCCGAAACATCTTAAAATTGTGAATTTGTAGAGAAACTTTTCTTGGTTGCATCCTTACAGCTCCCAAACTAATATAACAGTTATATCTTCTACAGCAGTGATTCCCAACCTGGGGGCGATCGCTATCAGGGGGGCAATAAAGTGGGGGGCGATGAGTATTCATAGGGGAAAAAATTATTAGAGTTTACTAAAATTTATAAAAACAAAAATCAAAGAGAAAAATCTCCTATTTTGAAGAGGCAAAAATTGACATAAAAATAAAAAAGTCTGAAGATAATTCCAATCTAGAATCGAAACATCACTTTTGTTTTCATTAAATTAAGATTGACCGGTGAAAAAAGATCCGTTTTTGTTATTTTCTTCATAAAAATAAAATTATTATATTAGATTTTTAAAAGATTTGGGTAGAGATAAATGAAATGGGGGCGATAGATATTAGTCAACCTCCAGAAAGGGGGCGATAGGCTACAAAAGTTTGGGAACCACTGTTCTACAGTATTAAGAGAATGAGGAGGCTCATGGCTAATTGGATAAGCAGCGGATTACGATTCTAAAGTTGCCAGACATCGCGGGTTTAAATCCCATTTGCCGTGAATATTTTCAAACAATGCCAATATCTCCTCTGTTATTAGAGTTCATCTCTGTTGGGAGATTGAAGAAAATAAAAAAAATTAAGCCCTTGAGCCGTAGCACAATGGTAGAATACTCGCCTCTTCTGCTAGAGGTCCCTTTAAGCGACAAAAATGGGCAACTAATCAATTGAAATAAATAGAGACTGGGTCTAAATGGCCTTAGGTACGCTTGTAAAACAAAAACTATCATGCTATTTTAAAAAATCAGAAAAGTGGCAAGAGAGATTGCCAGGTAGGAGGGTGGCCTCTATCGAAATAAAACTCCCATTGTAAATTTTTTGATCTGGGGGACCCTCAGTCAGCTATAAAAAAAAAGTAAAAAATGATCCAAGTTCAAAATACTAGACTACAAAAAAAGTAAGCAGGCTTACTGTTTGGGTTTAGATTATCAGATATGTCCCAACTCAAGATTGTTTAATTTTAAACTGGTAACCGTTGGCTCTAGTTGAAACATTATGCTTTAATAGGAGAATTAAATTCACAAGGTTTTCTGTTTCAATAATATATTAATTTGATATTAACACTTTATACTTTGTTCCACCACCAAGCTCGATTTTCCGAGAAAAGTTCCCTTTCCTTTTTCCTACCCCCCACCTTAAGCCACTCTGACTACCTCAGTGGAAAAGTGATTCTAGTCCATTCAGTATGTAATTCGCTTCTGAAGATGACACATGGTGTCGAAATACGTATAAAGTGTTAATATCGAATTAATATATTATTGAAACAGAAAACCTTGTAAATTTAATTCTCCTATCAAGATTGTTTATTATCTTTTAATTAATAAGAGGGTCTGAATTGAAAGAATGAATTTAAAAAAAATCATCATCGTAGATAAATTTCGAATCAAGTTAAAATCACAAAATATAATACATGAATTGCCCTATATATACATTTAATATTATAATTTGTTTAATTAGAAGGCAGGCACCAAGTAGGTGAAAAAATATGCCTTCTAAAAATTTAAAATTTTCATCTAGCTTCAAAAAAAAAAAAATTCCACTCATCTTTTTTTATAATATAAAATTTCCATAGTATGGGAATAAGAAAACATTAATCTTAAATAATTTTATATGTTATATAGCATAAAAATAATAAAAAAAAAATAGATAATGATGATAAAATATTTATATTCTTAAACTGTCCGTTTATATTTTTGAATAAAACTTTTGACACGTGATTATTTTGAATTTCTTCTATCGGTACGCATATATAACCCTTTCATTATATTTGTATTAAACTCTTAAAAAAGATAAATATATTCCTTTGACTGCAACACTCATTCATAACATGAAAAACTATAAATCAAAACCAAATTATGATAATAATGCGGGTTCTGTATTGCATTTCTTTATCGGCAATTTCAAGAGGCTGAGCCAATCGGCTACTAATCACCAACGCGCGGTGTTGCGAATCGTAATCGTAATATGTGAAACGAATCACTTTCTATTTAATTAACCCTCTTCTCTCGTCTTTTGAGGCTTGTTAACAAAATTCTTTAGCAACCTGGCACCAATTTCAGACACTGTCTATCATAATTCGAAATCTAAAACCCTAAATTCAACTTCTGAAGCAATTGGAAGAAATATCTAGATCAGATTTGTCTTCTTTTTCTTCCATTAATGGACGTTTGACATCTTAAAATTCAACACCATGCATGCTTATATGTCTACTATATCACACACCCACACAACCCTCCCCCCCTCCCTCCTGCTTTTTTTTCTCATTCTTCTTTGATAAGTTGAACCAATCGACCACTTGAAAAATTTCAAAACACATTTCCCTATAAAAAAAGATAAATATTTATACAGATTTATTTATAAATATCATTAAATAACTTCAAAAGAATGTTAAAATGTCAGTTAGAGGAACTAAAAGCCTTTCGATAGTGAATGTATCAAACACACTTGAAAAAGAATTATTGTGATTCTGGAAAATATAAAATTATATAAAGCAATCAACAGGAAGAATTTAATCTTATGGTGGTTTAAAATATGAACATAAGAGAATTAGTTTGGATAATCAAGTAGACTCGAGAGTTGTGTTGTATCTAATCCCTGAAATTCTTATAGCCTGTTTTTAAAAGAACCTATCGATAATGGAAGCCACCTATTTAATTACACCGAGTCTGTCCTTATATGGGATTTTCAATTCATGGAATCGATACATGTGTGGGAGGAGTCCGATGTAATCGGGGCCAAGAAATTAATTAGACAGCGAACAGAAAGAGGCAAATAAAGGATGTTCGAAAAGGAAATTTTAATAATTACCAGATCCAAGTTTCCAAAACAAGGACATTAAAGTTTTTCATAAATGGATTTATATTTAAATTTTATATCTTGTTTTGTATATAAATTTAATGTGTATGTGTGGAGTATGTAAACATCATCGATAGTTTCCGGATTAATTAAATTGTAAAATTAGTAAATTATAAATGGAAGGAGAAAACAAACCGTTTCCCAATTCATTTTATGAAGCGATGTGAGATCCATTATAGAATAAAAGTAGGCTTTTACAAAAAGGTAATTTTCTTGTATTTGGAGAATTTAAAGTATATGTACGGAAGAGCAAGGTCATGTCTCCCAAAGCATCTCCATCATCCGGCGTCGCACAGTGGGCTGAAATAGGAAAAAAGCGGCCATAATTCGAAAAAATGAACTTCAAAATATAAAAACAACGTTTTGCACACCAATAATAGACTATATGTGGACCTCAGTACAATAATTCATTTTTTTTTTACCCAACCCAAACCAGAGTTATAGAGCGCCAAAGTGGGCAAGAAAACTTAGTAACTTTTCTTTGCGTTTTAAGTCGATATTCAGGAATTTTTTTCATGTATTAATATTGATCCAATTTTAATGAATTTTTTTTGAATCATAGATAAATTAATCTTCTTTCTGAAAATATTTTTGTTTTTCTTGTATTTCAATTATTTATTTTTAAATAAATTTTTTTTGTAAGTAAAAAAAAAGCAATATAAATTTTTTTCAATTTCAAAAAGTATATGGGATCCATGCGGATCCCTAACAAACTCAATAGATCCTGAAACTAGAATACATGTAGAACATGATTGCATCGAAACTTTTTGCCCGAATTTGCCCGCCGAATTTTTATTAATTTTTTTATAATTAAATCGGCAGAAAAACAAATGATTTCCGTCAAACCATATGAACTTCTCTCTGCTTTACAGATAATATTGAAACGTGACAAAGGGCTGACGGACAAAATAAAATCAGGCTATTATTAGAATGACCATAAAATTTGAAGGGGGGCCTCAAATTTTGTAATCTTTTGAAAAAATAATCTATTAAAAGGGAATATCCAATATGTGAAAATTGTATCTTTTCTTGTTCATATTCTTATTAATATTATTGAAATAACTATATTATTTTTGTATACAAGTGGTAAAGCCCCCCTGGACCCCTTACATGCCTTCGATGAGCAAATGCATCAAATTTATTCTTGCTCACTGTTTGGAAATTTTGCAATTGCTCGACTTCGGCGCAAAATTTTAAAGTTTTAAATGATATTTATTTTTTAGCAAATAATTTTTATTTAAGTATAATGACCGAGACATAGAAGCTGACTCCAAGGGGTTCGAGCCCCCTCCCCCCAAACCCCCCAATTTTGAGGGAAGAGAAAATAAGTCATCTTTGTAATCAGCGATCCATTAAAATGTATATAAAGACGTATTGCTTGTATAAGCTTATATCAAAAAAATTATTTTTTGACTCTTTGAGTAAGGGGTAGTTTACCCCATCTATATATTTTGTAAAAATAAATGACATATTTGTAACGAGTGACCTTTAAAATATATATAAAAACATATTGCTTGTAATTGCAAAAAAAAAAAAAAAATATTTTGTTGCTCCCTTCAGTAAGGGGTAGTTCACCCTATCTATATATTTTGTAAAAATAAATGACATTTTTGTAACCAGTGACCTTTAAAATGTATATAAAGACATATTGCTTGTAATTATCAGAGCAAAAATTTTTTTTAACACCTTGAGTAAGGGGTAGTTCACCCCATGTATGTTTTTAGTAAAAATAGATGACATCTTTGGAATCAGCATCCATTAAAATGTATATAAAGACATATTGCTTCTAATTATCAAAAAAAAAATATTTTTTTGCTCCCTTCAGTAAGGGGTAGTTCACCCCATGTATGTTTTTTGTAAAAATAAATGTCAGTTTTGTAAAACGCATATTTTTTTTGATTTTTTGACATAAGTTTTATTTTATATTTCACACATCATAATTTTTTTTTCAACTTTGTCAAGGGGTAATTTCAACCCCTTTCGGTAAAATATGAAAATATTGAAGGGTATAGAAGAACATATGATTCTGTATGTATAGTTTTAATTTTGTAAAAATCCGCCCAAAAAAAGATAATTATGGCCGCTTTTTTTCGATTTCAGCCCACTGTGCGTCGCCCCTAAAGTTACGCGGATTAACGTACCCAGAATCAAATTTGTGAAATAACGTCAACCGAAATCAAGAAAAAGGAGATTGTCAACATAAATAGACTCAACACATTTAAACTTGGAAAAACAGTAAACAAATCAAAAATCCAATAGAAGGTCTACTCTTCGAAAATTATTTATTTCCTAATCTTTTTCCTATCGTAATTTTACTACCTCTACAGTATCATACTTATATATAAAAGGCTAAGAGGGTGTCCGATGTGTGAAACAACCAATCAGGCCTCAGGGATAGCGCCATGGTAACAAAATATAAATATTTACCCATGTTTACGATTTTTTTTATTTATTTACATTTTGAATTCTAAAATATCGGCGTAAATTTTTTTGTCTGTGTACCGGGAGAGTCCCGGAAAGGATATGATTCACAAAAAATCTTAAGTTCATGAATAATTAACCGCTAAAATAATCTCTACATATAAAAATGAAAAGGGAAAATGTATGTACCGGTATGTATATAAGTAGGCGAGCAAGGGGGTCCAGGGGGCGCAGCCCCCCTGGCTAGACGGAAAGCCCCGCCGAAGGCGGGGCTTTGCGTCTAGTATATATATATGTTAATATAAATAGAGAGAAAGTATTGGATTCATGTCAAAAATTCGATGTCGAGATTTTGATGGATCTTCACGTTTTGAGGACCCCTGAATCCAAAAAAAGTGGTTTTCGCGACATGGTCTGTCTGTGGGTGGGTGGGTGTGTGTTCACTTTTAAGCATGAAGGAATTGAGCTAGGAGGTTGAAATTTTATATTTAAGTTAGGCACCCACCTGAGGCGTGAAAATAAGCTTTTAATCAAAATCGGCCAAAGAGTACTAATACTTTACTGATGTATTTTATCAGTTTTTTTTTTTTCGATTTTCTCAAAATTCGCTCCAACGATTTTTTTTTAAATTCAAAAATCAATTATTTTTTAGATGCTTTTTAAAATGTATATTCTCATTTTGCAATTGAAATCTTCTCCAGATCACTTTACTTTTTACTTCATAGGAAAGATAGGAGAAATTATTTCCATGGTAGCAAAATATAAATATTTTGCCATACTTATAAATTTTACATCTTGAAAATTGAATGAACCGTACTGTCGGAAACTAAATACATGTCGACACAAAAAATCTGGTGTGACAAGCACAGAACACAACTTTCGTTTACCGAAGGAAAGAGAAAGTTGTGTGCTGTGCGACAGTCACACCAGATTTTTGCGTAAAGGTTTCACTTCTCTATTGAGTAATCTGGATACACGGTTTTATTTATTTTTGGAGGATTGAAAAGTTTTTTAATATCTTTAAATTAATTTAAATTGACAAGCGGATAAAAAAATATTTACCTATTTATAATAATAGCAAACCATTATTTTTCATAAAACAAATTGAAGCAAACAAACTATACTTAAACGAACTTTGATTTAATCAATGCTTAATCGAATATATAGGCCTATTACTTTTCTAGCCGAATGCTTTTTGTTCATCTTGAAAAAGTCATATATTATAGAAAACAAATTTTATCCATTTGTTAAATATCTAAATGACTATTTCTGGTTCATTTTCTCGATTTCACTTCTGGCCGGGAGGATAAAATAGCCGCAAAATACCAAATATAAAAGGATTTGTTAATAAAAGAAAAAAAAAAGTTTCTAGATCTTTATAAAGATACCTTATGATAAATTTTATAAAGAATAATAATAATAATAATGATAATAAGAATTCAAGAAGAAATTCAATGGAAAGATGACTCATCGGAATCAGTTTGGCTTTGAAATCAAAATTCTCTTCCCCCCCCCTCCTTGCCCCCTAAAGGCGGCATCGTCGGTCAAACCTCCTCCTCTAGGGCCTCCGATGTGGCCCCGGAACGAGCTTAAGCCGCCTTTAATATCTTTAAACCATGACTGGGAGAATTTGTAAATACTTGGGCCTCTTTAGTATCATATCAAGATATAAGTCGAATGTACTTTAATATTGAGCCTATATCTATATATATATAAAACATCTTGTTGTGGCATTCACTCTAAATTGACCAATGGCAGAGCTCGTTACGGAAACCTTTCCCCCCACCTCTCTTCTTTTTTTTTATTTATATATTTTTTTTTTTTAAGCCAATCACGAGTCAACTATATATGTAATGGTCCGAATAACTGGGTCGGAATATCGCATCATTATGCGGCTGCCGAATACATAGATATAAAAAAAGATAATAATATGCCTGACAAGACTAAAAAATGCGCTCTTTCGATCGAAATATATATATCTAGTAGTTGAAAATTCCTGAAGCTCCTTGAGACTAGACGTGACCAAAAACCAAACTATTAATTATTTTATACAAGCCCCACTCGGAATTATTATTAGACTAAAAAAAAAAAATCGACCCTCGAAATAAGAGAGAGTTCATTTTTCATTTTATTTATAAAATATAATTTAAAGTTTGAATAATAAAAACAGTTGAATTTGATTAATTATCCTATTCTCATTTTCATTTTTAGATCATTCTAAAAATTGGCTTCAACCTATAAAATTTTATAACCTGGTAGATTTAAAAAAGGGGGCGAAAAGTAACAGATGTCTACTGATCGAATCATAACAAAGATGGTTCTTATAATTAATCTTCCTTTCACATTAATCGTAAATTATCATTAACAAAAGGCAAAAAACAAAATCAGATTATAATAATTAAAAGTATTTAAAATGTAGGCCTAAATTTCGATTTGATACAGCATCGAAAAAAAAAAAAGAATGCGCCCA
>JAKCPI010003319.1:0-10771 GCA_023213315.1 Euborellia annulipes
TTATTTTATTTATAAAACTAGCAATCATTTGGAAAATTGATCTTGGTGGCCAATATTCGCGCCTCCCCTTAGACTAGTCCGCGCCTCCCTAGGGAGGCGCGCCTCACAGTTTGGAAAACGCTGCTCTAAGGAAAAAAAAAATAAATCTTTTTTTAAATAACAATTATTTTTCATTTGAGAGATTTAATAAATATAATTAATTTTAATTGGCTTTAATTTTTGCATAAGATAAAACAATGGTTTTTTTTTTTTTGAGAACAAAGAAATAAATTTTTCTCCCTTGGGAGGGGAGGGAAACCGGGGCCGCGGGGGGGGGAAAGTTGTTTCTTTCTCTCGCCCGCCCCCCCCAACTCAATGGTTTCCAATGGGTAAATTTTTTGTGCTTCTTTTGAGAATTTGGGGACCCGAGTATTTTTTTCTGCAAAATTTCATTCCAACCGGAAGTTGGTCAAACAGAGCGTGACAGACGAACAGACGGACATCCGCTATTATATATATAAGCTTATATATATATAGAAGGAGAATTTATGTTTATAAATTTTACTTTCTCTTACCTCTATATATATGTTAATATATATAGAGAGAGAAAGTATTGGATTCATGTCAAAAATTCGATGTCGAGATTTTGATGGATCTTCACGTTTTGAGGTCCCCTGAATCCAAAAAAAGTGGTTTTCGCGACATGGTCTCTGTGTGTGTGTCTGTCTGTGAACAAAATATCTCAAGAACGAAAAGAGCTAGGAGGCTGAAATTTTATATTTAAGTTAGGCACCCCCATGGGACGCGACACAAAGCTTTTGAACAAAATCGACCAAAAAGTACTAGTACTTTACTGATGCACTTTTTCAGTTTTTTTTTCGATTTTCTCTAAATTTGCTCCAACGATTTTTTTTTTAATTAAAAAATCAATTATTTTTTAGATTCTCTATAAAATGTAGATTCTCATTTTGTGATTGAAATCTTCTGAAGACCACTTTACTCTTGTACTCCATAGAAAAGATAGGAGAAATGGTTGCCATGGTAACAAAATATAAATATTTTCCCATACTTATAAATGGGGTGTGGCGTAGTAGTTAGCGTGCCTACCTCCTATACCAAACGTCGCGGGTTCGGACCCAGGCAGTCCGATGATTTTATTTAAGCCATTTGGATACCAGATGGCTTAAATAGAAATGCCTGAACCCCAAATTGATATATTAATTAAACGGTTATGTAAAGTTATATGGCCTCAAGTTGCCGAATAGACTGTGTGAATGTGTGTGTGAGTGTGAGTGTGAATGAGAAAAAAGTGTGAATGTTAAAAAAAAAAAAAAAATTTAAATCTTTCTTGAAAATCGAATGTACCGTACCGTCAGAAACTAAATATATGTCAACACAAAAAATCTGGTGTGACAAGCACAGAACACAACTTTTGATTACCGAAGGTAAGAGAAAGTTGTGTGCTGTGCGCCAGTCACACCAGATTTTTAATCTTAAATTCTAATGTACCGAACTGCCTTAAACTAAATATATTTCGATCCAAAAATCTGGTGTGACAAGTACAGGGCATAACTATCAATTATCGAAGGGGAAAATTATTTTAAAAGTGTTTTTAAAAAAGTTCGGCTTCCAGAGTAGGTATAATTAAGAATCTGGACGATTGAGATCCGGATAATTGAATTTCTAGACTTTCAAAATTAACGACGAGAAGTCGAAATGGTGATTAATAAAGGATAGAGTGGAGAGATAAATAACAAAATAATTAATTAACTAGCCGCGTCGCCCGCCTTCGGCGGGCCTCGCGCCTAGCCGGGGGCTTCGCCCCCTGGACCCCCTCCAGCGGCTCGGGCCGCCTGCGGCGGACCCTCGCCTTTTCTTATTTATGAGAACCCGTGGCGCCCGCCTTTGCATATAGACAGGGGGCTTCGAATTTCTAGACTTTCAAAATTAACGACGAGAAGTCGAAATGGTGATTAATAAAGGATAGAGTGGAGAGATAAATAACAAAATAATTAATTAACTAGCCGCGTCGCCCGCCTTCGGCGGGTCTCGCGCCTAGCCGGGGGCTTCGCCCCCCTGGACCCCCCCTCCAGCTGGCTCGGGCGCCTGCGGCGGACCCTCGCCTTTTCTTATTTATGAGAACCCGTGGCGCCCGCCTTTGCATATAGACAGGGGGCTTCGCCCCCTGGACCCCCGCCAGCTGGCTCGGGCGCCTGCGGCGGACCCTCGCTTTTTCTTAATATGAGAACCCGTGGCGCCCGCCTTTGCTCTAGACAGGGGGCTTCGCCCCCTGGACCCCCTCCAGCTGGCTCGGGCCCGCCTGCGGCGGACCCTCGCCCTTTCTTCTTAATTATGAAAAAAATTATCATTACTATTCCAAACCAGTGCCTGTTTGAAGATTTGTTTACATTCATGGAATACACAAATGAAAAGATACTTAAATATTTCTCTATACATTTCCTATGGGAGAAATCGTAACTTTAAAAATTAATAACTCAAAAAGTTATGGGAATTTCGGGATGAAAATAATTTTCCTGTAATCCCGAGAAGGTCCTCTTTATGCATAAAAATTTCATTTCAAAATTCCAACGGGAAGTTGCTTAAATAGAGCGTGACAGACAGACAGACGGACAGACAGACAGACAGACAGACAGACGGACATTAGTGAATTATATATATAGATTCTGGAGACGAAGTTTCGTATACTCATCGCACTCATCTTCAGGATCTGTGGTAGGCGTATTCAAAACAAACCAAGTAAATCTATCTTTTAGCAAATTTTTTGTTTTCTAGCAATCAATATTACCTAGCTAATTAGATAAATTAATAAATTAAACTCCATGAAGTTCGCTAGTTGATCAGGTAAAAAAATAAAATTAGTTTTGGTCCAAAAAATTTGTAACTAGCCACTTCTCGATGCTAGTTTTTAATATTATTGGTTCAAAAATTGTATTTTTTAATTTTAATAATCATCCTGACCAATAAGCTACACGGATAAAATGAATGAAAAAAATTAATTTTGCCATAGTTGATCAAGTATTTCCGAACTTCACCCCAGGATCTCCAATCTGGCTGAACTCACTACTAATCAATTTCACTGACAAAACATTGAAGAGAATATTTCGTTTGTCAGAGATAATAGGCTATATTTTAAATTCGTTAAATGAAAATAGTATTTTACGATCGAGTGAATGTCAAAATACAAAATTTTCTAGTAGAGTGTATAAAAATCTTTAATTAAAAGAATAAATAAATTCTTTTTCGTAATTGGAATCTCGGAGGTCCGGGTTTGAATCCGCTATTAACTTTTCAATCTCATTGTTAATCTCAACAACACTAAGCATAATGTTTTTTCTCCTTATAGGAAACATTAAACACTGTGTTAAAAAAAAGATATTCTAATAAACAAAACAATAACAATAATTTTTTTTTTCAAAAGAAATTGATATAATATAAAGATTACACTCTTCCTGTCGAAATTTAATTTGGAAACCATTTGAATCCGAAACAAAAATTGATGTGGACTTTTATTACATGATAGAGATAAGATATGTTGCATTTGAGATGCGTTGATTTGTCTCTGGACCCAACTCTCCGGGCTCCATTACAACATGTTCCTTACAAATTCCAATAAAGAGAACCAACTAATTTAATTCCTTTTTAAACGTTTTGAAATATTTGCTACATTTTTCTTCTTCTAAACAAATTTAATTTAATCAAATATCCATATTAGCATAGATTTGCATATTTATTTATTCCCTAATCCTCATTTGCCCGGGACAAGATTTAAATATCTACTCATGTATCCCGGGACTAGTACAAAACCAGAAACATATCCGGAGAAACCTGAACTTCTTGTCTTCTTACTCCAAAATTGAGTTAAATACTATGATTTATGGGATAGAATTCTTATCACGAAGTATCTTTAAGTTTATTTTTTTCAACTAAATTAAGATATTAAGTATTAATAAGACATCATGAAATCATTCGTCCATTACTCTTTAGGAAAAAAAAAATGTAAAGATATTTTTCAAACGGGTAGTAGATAGATTATATGAAGTCGGCATCTAAATATTTGTTTGACAATAGAAATCACCACGCCTTAATTTCCCTCCTTTTGGACCGCTTTGTTGGCAGCTGTTACGAATTTTTATTTAATTTAATATCAAACAGAGTGAATAGATTTTTAGCACAATTTAAGGGCGTTGAGCGGTGAATCGTTTTACGCAGACCGCGGCAATTCTTTTTAAATAAAAATGGGGGGGGGGGGGCGAAGACCCCGCGAAAGGTAAAAGGATGAATGTCCAACAACAACAAACAACACGAGGGAATGACAATTGGCGGCCCACGCGTTATACATTCCGAGCACATCACGAGTGGAGCGTGTCACGGATTCCTTCCGCAGCCTCCGTGTAAAACACTTGCCATGAGTGGCGTGATGTGCTTGATAAGTGTTGACCACCCCCCACTCCACCATGCATACTATACGAGTAATAATAAATGAATTAAATCCTCATTTCCTTGCCAATACGTGGAAACACTCGGGCCATTGTCATTGTCACTTATGAAAGAGAGTGGGGGAAATAAGAAAGAGAGAAAGAAGAGGAGGGTATTAAACTATTGCCTATCACATGGCTAAAAGTTCTCAAATACAAAGGAAGAGAGTTTCAAAAAAGAGACCTTAACGCACGCATCTGACTCGAGATGCTGAATTTTATTTAAATAAGTTTAACTAATCTATATAGAAGAGGGGCTCAATGGTGTAGCGGGCTAGGGTGTCGGTCTCTACAAAGAAAATCCTCCCCCGTGCGGGATGTTTTCATTAGCTCATTAACTAGACACGAACGCAAGAGGAGGAGTTAGAGATAGGAAATAACGTAACTTCACGGAGTGGCGGTAGATGGCTACGGCCAGAGGCCGGTTGGGTTTGAGGTAGTCTTTTTAACAATTCACTACAATACAAATTATTCTGGTGCCAACGGTCAAGAGTTAGCATCCCGTCTCAGGCGAAGAATTTATTTCAATTGAATTGGATACCAATCAATTTAATTAAATAGGGACGGGGTTTAAATGGCTTTAGATGCCGAAAAGACCTTAAATAAATTAAAAAAAAAAAAAAATACAAATTATCCAGGTACGAGTAAATTTATTTTTATGCGAATGGAATCCGAACTCAATCCTCTTAACTGCCAAAATATTATTGATATTGTAACATAGTTCTCTTCAATTCTCTTCCCCTTCACCTCACTCCGTGAATGGGAGCTCAAAGGTAATGATAATTTAAATATTGATAAACTTAAAAATAAATCCGATGAAAATGTATTTAAACCAAATAGAGTAACCTGAATCACAGTAGGGATAACAAAAATTATAATCTATATGACTTCAGATGGCGAAGAGACAAAAAAATATCATTATAATCCATGCAATTATTTTATAAATGAAATTATTATTCACCTAAAATTTTGTGTAAAATTTAAATGAAAAGTCAGCTCAAGAGAAAATATTAGTAATTTTGTCTTGGTACGATGCGCGATTCAGAACATTGACATGACTATCTGAGGAATAGCGCGAGTAAGACTTGTTTAGAGTTCGAAAATGTTTTAAACGAATATGATTATGATGAAAGTAGAGATTTATAGTTAGTAGTGCTGTATTTCTAAATAGGCTAAGGCTGCAGCCTAGAGCGGTTACAAATTCATGGGCGGCAGATTGGGAATTTATTCAAAAGTTAAAATGAACTATTTCAGAAGTTAATAATATTTCCCGTACGAATTAAAAATACATATATTGTATAAAACAAATGTATTAAGCAAATATGAACTCTACAGGGGGCGGAAAATTCACTTTACTCTATAAGCGGCATACGCTTAAATCCGGCCATGACACGGGATAAACGAAAAACTAAAAGTATTTTCAAAATGACAACTTCCGGGGGTGTAGCGAAGAGATCTGACAATTAATTTCGAAAAAGACGGTGTCTAAATAACCTCATATTCCGGTAAGAATTAAAAGTATAAAGATTATGTTTCGATCAAAAACCTTATTGCCTAAAATGCAACAAGAAATTTTCCCCAATATGGATAATTACTCACTTTATCCCGTGTATTCACTTTATATAAGTAACTATGTTTAAATTATTATACAAAAAAAATTTCATATTCCCACTCTGTAATATCCTGTTTCCAGGAAGTAGAAAAAATTTTATATTATATTGTAGTTTAGATTACTTTGTTCAAAAGAATCTTTTATTCCTCGAGGGCCTAAACATGGAACTCCTGATTGCTTTTTAGTTTTAATTAAAACCAGCTTCCACTACTATTTAATTACACATTTCCAAAATGAAATTAATCCCTGAATAAGATGCAATTTGGCAACACTTGCGTTTAAACTTAATTTATTTTTAATTGCATTTTATTATTATAAACATACTTTGTATATTTAGGCCATTAAGCGCGATAATGTAGTATTATTTTTATTCTTTTTTTTTTTTCATTTTAAAAAGAATTTTTTTTTAAATATTATTAATCATTTTTCTTTTTCTTTCAGGAGGTCCATTTATGGTTTAAAAAGAAATGTCAACCGAGATCATTTTATACCTATTTTAAAAGGTAGGTAGGTAGGTAGGATTTGACTATTTATTTAAATGAATGTTTAAAAAAATTAAAATAAACTCAAGGCCATCTATCAAATAATTTATTTTATGATTATAGCACGCAATGCATTTTGAAAAAAATAATAAAATGGATTTATAACAAAAAATTAGATAATTTAGTGATTTTTTTTTTAAATGTAATTATTAATTTGATAAATATAATGATGGTAGGAATGGTTTCGATTAATAATAATCTAATTTTTAATGAAAAATAATTTTTCGAAAAAAAGTAAAAAAACTTCGAACTGGCTAATGACTCGAATTCGCGTCCTGTATGAGAATTTCCCTATTATTTATTTAATCTATCGGAACATTTAGCCAGAGAGCGAAAGTTTAATAGCACTAATATTCACCAGCGGTCTCAGGAGAGGAGGAGGTGGTGGGGGGGGCCCCAGCTTTGGACAGAAAAAAATATAATTTTTCCATCCACCATTTTATAAATAATTTTTTTTATTTATTTAAGGTCTTTTTCGGCATCGGAAGTCATTTAGACGCCGTCTCTATTTGTTTCAATTTATTGGTAGTCAATTAGATTGAAATAAATTTTTGTTACATGAGACGAGATGCGAACCCGTGTCCCTTGGTACAGATGGCCAACACGCTAACCACTACACCAAAGCCCGAGGACTATTAAAATTTTAATCATTCACAAATTCTTTATTAATCCTAATTTGAATTTGAGACTCTATTAACTTTTCCAGTTTGGATGCGCCACTGCCTCTTTGTCTCTAGTAGAGTCTTGCCAACCCGGACCTCGATACTCCGGCATACCGGCTAATCCGGGGTGTTGACAAGCCATTTCTTCGGGATATTGAAGCGAAAAAAAGGGTTATTTAAGAAAACAAAGTGTGTACAGATTTTTTCAAGAGATAAATATGTAATTTTCCATTATTTTATGTTTCTGGTATTTTCAGAATCCGGCATCTGGTTTAGGCCGGATTAGCAAGACTACTCTATATAACAAATCCCCCTCCACCTCCCTTGAAAAAATCTTGGGGCCGTTAACTACATTAAAACAAATCCTACAACAAAATACATAGACTACCGGTATGTTCCTATACAATTATTTTTGAAAAAAAAAAAAAAAACACCGCAGGAAGACATCGACATTTTTCTAATATAATAAGGTATCATATAATGGCCACAGTAGCCAAAAAATAAAGAAAAAATCTGAATAGCCAATATAGAGAAATAAACGTCGAAAAAGACCAAAAGCCGACTTTATTATAGCCTCAACTACATAACAACTATGTAAAAAATAAGAATTGAATCATATTTAGCGATATTTTATCAATAAATCAAAATTTTAGAATATTTTCTTCCAGGCCCCATAAACACCTCTTTAAATCGTTTCTAAAAAAGGTGAGGCAGAATAGTTAAAAATAAAACAACTACTATCGAAAAGGACTTATAAATCAATTTCTGACGTTTCGGGTCCGATCCTGCTTTTTCAGGACTATAAGATTCATTGATTTCTAAAAGACAGGTTTATTGCTTGAGATCTTCTCAGCTATCTTAACAGTCAGGTATAAAGTGGTTTTATAAAAACGATTCTGTTAAATTTATAAGCGACTCTTTAGAAACGACAGTTGAAATGATTTTTTAGGTGTGAAATGATTTCTTGGTTACCGAGATGTATTTATTTTATTTCCTAAAATTTTAAATGTTACTAGATATAAATATCCCATAAAAATAACTTTAAATTAGTTTTATTAAAAATAAAACACTTTAATATAAGTGAGAGTGGGTGGAATCAGCCTTACTCCTCTCAGGGAGAAGTAATTTTCTTAATATTTATAACTAGCCGCAAGGTGGCTTCTTTAGCGAAAAAAGCAAATTGATATATCAACCCGTTTAAGTCATTATATTATTTAAAAAAAAAAAACTCCAAAATGAGAATTCAGTGCTCTTAAAATTAGAATTTCGAAAAAAGCTTCGTAAATAGAATTAAAAATTCGGTGGGTGGGAGGAGGGGTTACACAAAAATATTCGAGGAGGGATTCAAAAAAAAATTTTAACCACTTGACAGATATTTATTCAAGAATGTTAAATCCAAAAAAGCATGTTCATATTTGAAGAAATAGAAGAATTAAAAATGGGGGGGGGGAGAGTTTACACAAAAAACTTTAAACCCCTTGGCAGAGATTTATTCAAGAATGTTATATCCAAAAAACTTGTTCATATTTGAAGAAATAGAAGAATTAAAAATTCTGGAGGGGGGATGCCGAATTTCAAAAAACCCTGAAACACTGATTTTAGATTTTTATCTAAGGAAGGTTTTAGCGAAGAAACCAAATTGATATCTCTTCTGGTTTAGAAATTAATAGAAAATCAAAATTTTACCCTAAATTGGCGATTTGGGGTACTTAGTGGGCCGAATTTCAAAAAACTCTGAAACAACGAATTTAGATTTTCATCTAAGGAAGGTTTTAGCGAAGAAACCAAATTGATATCTCTTCTGGTTTAGAAATTAATGGAAAATCAAAATTTTACCCTAAATTGGCGATTTGGGGTACTTAGGAGCCGACTTTCAAAAAACTCTGAAACAACGAATTTAGATTTTCATCTAAGGAAGGTTTTAGCGAAGAAACCAAATTGATATCTCTTCTGGTTTAGAAATTAATAGAAAATCAAAATTTTACCCATAAAGGACCATTTAGAGCCCTTAAAATTGGAATTTCGAAAAATCGCTTCTTAAATGACGCCTAGGGCACAAATGTAATCTACATGCCAAATTACACCTTTCTAGGCCTTACGGTTTAGGCTGTGTGATGATTCAGTCAATCAATCAATCAGTCAGTCACTGAGTTCTCTCTTTATGATCGAAATATTTGCAAAATAAAATAATGTGAAGTATTTATACTGTACATGGATATTTCTTAGAAAAAAATATTAGTCTACAGTATTTCCTTTTTGACTGAAAAATTTGTTGTTCATGTTTAAGAAAGGGCCGAGCCATCTGGGGCAATTGGAGAAGAGCTTAGAGCAGTGGTTCACAATCCATATTTGTCTGCTTGCCTCCCCCATCCCCCATCCCCGGAGGATGAAACATAAGTATAGAAATATAAAAGAAGTCAAAAAATATAAATATAATCAAAAACTTGCTAATTATTAAGTTCAATGGGTCAAATTGAACCTCTCCATATCTTTTCTCATGTGATTATTTCATTGTTTTTTTTTTTTTTTTTTAATATGAAAAATGAAACTTTTGTGGTGTCCCCGGGCTTGGCGTAGTTGGGAGCGCGCCTGCCTTGTATATTAAGGGTCGGGGGTTCGGATCCCAGGCAGGCGATGATTTTATTTAAGGCATTTGGATACCAAATGGCTTAAATAAGAATGCCTGGACCCCAATATATATATATATATATATATATATTCATAATAACGGTTATCGTAAAAAGTCTTATATGGCCTAATTTGCCGAAAAGTCTGTGTGTAGGCCTATGTGTGTGTGAATGTGAGTCTGAATAGAAAAAAGTGTGAGTGTTTAAATAAAAAAACTTGTGGTTCAAACGTAGAAGAGAATTTCAATAAAACAATGAAATAATCACATGATGAAATCCATGGGGGTGCTTTAATAGCAATCTTGACTGCATTTAATAAAAGTCAACTCACTGGTTTGATGGTCGCCGAAGAGAAGCACACGTTGACAAACACAGTCACACACAGTCGGGATGTTCAGCTCTCAACTAAAAACAGAAATATGAAAAGAGAATGTCAAAATAATGAAAGTAATCTGGTGGGACAGTCACACCAGATTTTTATTATTAATATTTTATAATAATGTGGAAAATCCTATTGAGTTAACATTTTGCTAGTAAATACTGGTATATATACATTTAAATATATTTCTTTTAATGTGTATGTTTTTTAATTATATGAATTTACACATTCAAAGAAAATATTTATCTATATATTAGTATATAGCCTACTTTATATATATAGAGATAATATTAAAATCAAATTATAAAACATTTATGATGAAAATGACACTATCTTTAATGAATTTGACAGGAACAGGGGAATTTTTCGAATTTAATGAATTTGTTATTCACATAGGATTAATTCCAAGGAGGGTTTGGACCTAACCCCCCTGGAGGGATGAATTTAGTTGATGCTAGCTGGTTTTATTTTACT
>JAKCPI010003320.1:0-14048 GCA_023213315.1 Euborellia annulipes
GTAAAAGCCCTCACGACCGTTCGAAGCTCTGCTACAAATGTGGTGGGAATGGGCATCTGGCAAAAAAGTGCTCGGAATCGCCGAAGTGCATGCTCTGTGCTGAGGGTAGAGGAGAAGGGGGAGACTGTAACCATTCGACGGGAAGCAGTAGGTGTCCCTTTTATATGAGAGCTGTGCAAAAGATAACATCTAGGAAATGAGGCTGTTACAACTAAACCTCAATCATTGCGCTATAGCTCAAGATCTCCTGAGACAAACGGTTGTAGACGAAAAGATAAACGTTGCCATTATCTGCGAACAGTACAGAAATTTGGGCGATGTGGAGTGGGCGAAAGACGCCTCTCATAAGGCGGCGATTTGGGCATGTGGTGGTTGCTCATTTGTGGAGAAGATGAACAGGTTGGAAAATGGCTTCGTCAGGGCTAAGCTATTCGGGCTCCATATTTATAGCTGCTATGCATCACCAAGTATGACCATCGAAGAATATAAGAACTGGCTGGATCGTCTGGTCTCAGACGCCCGCGGTCGTGGACCCTTGGTGATTGCGGGTGACTTCAATGCTTGGGCTTGCGAATGGGGAAGCCGAGAAACGAATGAGAAAGGTCGGGCAGTTCTGGAGGCACTATCGTCGTTAGACCTCGTCCTTGCCAATAGTGGGGATACACACACCTTCCGTAAAGCGGGGGTGGGATCTGTCATCGATCTAACTTTTGTGAGCAGTTGTCTTTGGAGGAGAGGAGTCACATGGAAAGTGAGCGAGCACTACACTTATAGCGACCATCAAGCCATCATATGTGATTTGCATACAGACCGAAAATATTTTATTCCTAAGATATTCGGATGGAAAATTGGTGCGTTCGATGAGGAGGCATTCAAGGTTATGCTTGGAGACTCGGTTGACACTGAGGGCCCGGCGGAAAAGATAGCCAGCGAAGTGATCGATTATATCGCCAAAGCATGCGACGCGGCTATGCCCAGAAGAACGCATTCCAATAGGCGCCCACCGGTTTATTGGTGGAATGAGGAAATAGCTGGGTGTCGGAGTGAATGCTTCCGCCTGAGGAGAACGTACCAGAGGTCCAGGGGTACAGGAGAATTCATGTGGCTGCAACAGCAATATAAGACGGCTCGAAGACGCTTAAAATCTGCAATTAAGAAAAGCAAACACCTATGCTTTAAGGAACTTTGCAGCGATGTAGACCGTGATCCCTGGGGTAGGCCATATAAAGTGGTTATGGCCAAGTTAAGAAACTCCTACTCTAAGACACCGACATGCCCTGTTCTTCTCAAGAGAATAGTGGCTACTCTGTTTCCTGAACAACAGGAAGTTGACTACGGGATTGCCCAGGACCTGAAGGAGAATATTCATCCCATAAATGTCCAGGAAGTGCTGGAAGCGGCTGCCAGGGTGGGCAACAACAAGGCGCCGGGCCCAGATGGAATCCCGAACGCAGCACTTAAATTGGCTATAAACATTCGCCCGAATACATTCGTGGACATGTTCAATGTTTGTCTGAGAGAGGGAGTTTTCCCGAATCAATGGAAAAGGCAACGGCTGGTCTTACTTCCAAAGGGGACAAAATCACCCGACGATCCTTCGGGTTACAGACCTATTTGTATGTTGGATACAATGGGGAAAATTATGGAGCGATTAATTCATAATAGGATTGAAAAGGCTCTTGAGGAGGAAGGTGGTCTCTCGGATCAGCAATATGGCTTTCGCAGGGCTCGCTCAACCCTCGATGCAATCAACATCGTGGTAAATACGGCCAGATTAGCGATTCAGGGTAGTCGGTGGAAAAGAGGCTCAAAGAAATATTGTGCTCTTATTACGCTGGACGTAAAAAACGCCTTTAACTCAGCAAGATGGGACTGGATTCATCGGGAATTGGAAGATATGAGAATTCCTGGTTATATCCGGAAGATCGTGGTCGACTATCTCACTGGTAGACGACTCGAATATACCACTGATATAGGTACGACGCACTACGACATCACCGGAGGGGTACCACAGGGCTCGGTGCTAGGGCCGATGCTGTGGAATGTTATGTATGATGGGGTTCTTAGGCTCCCATTCCCCGAGGGGGGTCAAAGTGATTGGATTTGCAGACGATCTTGCAATAGTAGTCGTCGCAAAGTTTACGGAGGAGGTTACTCGCATGTCCAATGAAGCAATCGCCATGATTTATCGTTGGCTGAGGACAAGGGGACTCCACCTTGCAGAGCAGAAGACCGAGGCGGTCCTGATTTCCAGTAGGAAGAAAAGGGAGACTATCACCCTCGCGGTTGGTGAACATGAAATCGTTACACAACCGTGTGTGAGATACTTGGGGATCTTGATCGACGACCGGCTCTCTTTTAAGCAGCACCTGGACTATGCCAGCGATAAAGCTGCAAAAGTAAATACCGCCCTATCCAGAATAATGCCGAATCTGGGAGGACCAGGATCCCAACGGAGAATCCTTTTGACTAATGTGGTCAGATCGGTTATGCTGTATGGGGCCCCGATATGGGCAGATGCGCTGGGAACGAAATCCTTTGCACTTAGGATGAGGTCTGTGGATCGCCGGAATGCCTTGAGAGTAATATGTGCGTTCCGTACGGTGTCAATGGATGCGTCATGGGTGATAGCGGGAATGCTCCCTATAGACATCTTGGCCAAGGAACGCCAAAGAAAGCATAAAGCTAAAAAGGAGGAGGATTGTTCCGTAGACCTGAGGGACATTGAGTCTGAATCCCTAGGAGACTGGCAGCAGCGCTGGGATCAGTCAGTAAAAGGGCGATGGACATATCGGCTAATTCCGCGAATCGAACCGTGGATAACCAGACGCCATGGGGAGGTGGATTTTTACATGACCCAAATTTTATCCGGTCATGGGTGCTTCCGGGCGTATCTACATCGCTTCAAACTGGAGGAGGATCCTTTGTGCCCAGTATGCAAAGACACCAACGAAGACGTGGAACATGTCTTCTTTTCTTGCCCACGTTTCTGCAAGGAACGGGAGAATCTGGTACAGCTTTTCGGAAGGAATCCAACACCCGAAAACCTGGTAACCCACATGTTAGGATCAGAGGAAAAGTGGAGGGCGGTCAAAAGCTTCTCGGCTATTGTGATGAAGGAGCTTAGGCGACTGGAACGAGAAAGAAACCAACCGGAAGAAAATTGATGAAGGAGGAGACATCCTCGTAATACCCATATAGGCGGAAAAGCATTAAAGCTAAGGTCTCTTCCTACGATGTAATACCTCACGGTGGTCCCGCAGGAAGGCTTTAAGGAGGGCCATTAGGGAGGTGGTTTTAGTGGGTAAAAATCCCACACGCTGTTGAGTACGGGCTCAACAGTGTCTATGAAGATTTCCACCGACCCTCCACAAAAAAACAAAAAAAAAAACAAACACACACACACACACACACACACACACACACACACACAGACCATGTCGCGAAAACCACTTTTTTGGATTCAGGGGACCTCAAAACGTGAAGATCCATCAAAATCTCGACATCGAATTTTTGACATGAATCCAATACTTTCTCTCTATATATATATTACATATATACATAGGTAAGAGAAAGTAAAAATAATGATATATAATCCAATGAAAACAAAAACTTTTAATGTTAATTTTCTCAAATCTCGGTACCAAGGCGCTTGACACACTAACGTGTAACAGGGTACACTGGATCATTTAAATTTTATTATAAAATAAAGATCTGGATACTGGAGTGGAGATTTATTTGATTAAAAATTGCTTATTTATATTTATTTTTTAAATTTCCAATATTTGAAACCGTAAAATTGGAGGGTCCAAACATATTTATTACTAGTGTCTATGTCCGAACACCTAAGGTAATCTCACCACCTAGTACAGAGAGAGAGATAGATGGATTATTTTGACTCGTTGGCAGGAGAGTCGAAAAAGCCAACACGAAAGAGAAAGAGAGAGTGACGATGACGATGTTGGGAAAGACAAAAAAAATAAACAAGATACTTGGAAGTAAAAACAAAACCTCTTATGGACAACAACATAACGAAAAACGAAAAGAGAGAGAAGCAAATGAACGAGCAGATTGAGAGAGAGAGAGAAAAAAGAGGGCTCAAAAACAAATGGCATCAGAGATAATGTAAAAAGAGAACAACGCAAGGGGGCAGGGAGTGGCTTTAACGAGCGAATTCCGTTGAGAGATGGACACGGTGATATTGTAAATGATAGAAAACAGAGAAAGAAAAAAAAAAAAGCTAAATTTATATTAATGGCGTGATTATCAGTGGTGGTGAGTAAGTTTTAGAGGATTTATCTAGTAAATCTTCATTGTTTATAGTTGGTGAAATTTTATTGGCCCTCGGAGCTTGGTTTAAAGTTGGAGTGCTAACTCTCGTATACCGAACGTCGCGGGGTTCGACCAGGCAGTCCGATGATTTTATTTAAAGGTAGAATTCCGAGCAAGACAGAGCGGCAGCGTCAATAGCGTCACTGGCAGCCGCGACAGTGTCGCGCTTTGTGGTTTCCGATGTCGGCGTCAGTAAAACAAACGCGACCTATTGTCCTTACCTAAAAAATCTAATCCTATCTAATATAATCCTATCAATATTTCATCTTCATTTTCGTTGAAGTCCGCCATTTTTTTATTGTTTTGTTATGACAACGCTCCGCAGCGGCCGGTCGAGAACAACGGGGCAGTGTCGCTCGCCAGTGTGGCAATGACGTCACGGCAGTGCCGCGCCGCAGTGACGCTATTGACGCTGCCGCTCTGTAACAAAAATTTAATGTCAACATTTTGATGGAAATACAAGTTTTGAGGAAAAGTGTATCTCTCAAAATGGTATGTTTTTTTTCTGTTAATGAAATCTTAAGAATGAAACAAGCTCCCTGCGTCTATCTTCCCCAAAACCTACAATCTTCAGACTTTCAAGTCTAACCTCAACAGGCATCTTCTCAGTTCCCGCAGTTGAGTTTCCCTTTATGCTTCTCCTTTTGTTTTTATTTTCTTCCTGGCTGCATGTGACTATTGGTCATTAAAGGTCTTCGGACCTTATGCACCCATTCCAAAAAAAAAAAAAAAAAAAAAGCTATAAGTTCGAAATTTGATTCTTAAGTTCAGTACCCCCTGGTCTGAAACAAAAATGTTTTTAATAAAATCGGCCAAAATGTACTAGTATTTACTGATATACTAGAGTTTTTTTTATTCTCCCGAAATTTTTTCGAACAATTTTGGTAAAAATTCATAAATCAATTATTTTTTAAATGCTTTAACATAGGGTCCGACCGAAACAAGATTTTCAACCGAAACCGAATATTCGGCCTCAATCTTAGTTGAGTTGATCGCAACCGAAACCGAAACTTGTATTTCGTATGAGACTAAATTTTTTCCGCACCTTTTCCTCTTTTGCAAATCATTTGATCTTTTTTTTGCATGCGAGTCTCATCCCATCTTTTCAGACTGAGGTTTCGGCTAGGCCCTACTTTTTGGCCGAAACCGAAACTACGGTCGAAACCAGGATTTTTGGCCGAAACCGTAACCGAAACCGAATATCGGTCGGCTCCTATTTAACATGTATATGATATGATGCTTTAACATGCCATCTATTGCAATATTGCAATATAGTATTGAAACTAAAGCCCGGTAGCTAGGCAGCCCAAATGGCACATTAAAGCTTTCTTGTCTGTTAAGGTAAAAATCTGGTGTGACTGGTCGCACCAGATTTTTTTGTGTCGAGATATACATGTAGTTTTCGCCAATATATTAGAATTCAAGATATAAAATTTATAACATGGGAAAATATTTATATTCTGTTACCATGGCAACCATTTCCCATAAAGTACAAGAGTAAAGTGTGCTTCAAAAGATTTCAAGGGCAAAATCGGAATACCCACTTTAAAAGGCATTCTAAAAAATAATTGATTTATAAATTTTAAACAAAATCGTTGGGAGTAAATTTTGAGAAAATGGAAAAAAAAATGAAAAAGTACATCAGTAAAGTATTTTTAAAAGAAGCGAGTTTAAGGGGCGCGTCTCGGAGTGCTAACTTTGGGACTTTCCAGCGGCCACAATTTTGAAGCTATCGACCTCAAATTTTTTTTAAATTAAAGCTATTTAAAATATCTACAAGTTGTAGAAGCCCTTTTTTTGATTTTCGAAAAAAAAATTTTTTTTTTTTAGATTAATCGCATTAAATAAAAGATATTTTAAAAAAGAGGAGCTCTACATCTTATAGATAATTAAATTAGTAATCATTGTGTTAAAAAATAATTAATTTTTTGCCTTTAAATAATTAGCTGGAAAGTCTAGAATGAAATTGGACTAAAAAAGCTTTTTTTGAAGCAACTCTAGTTCAAGGTTTCTCCGCTTGAGAGCGTTGCAAACGTTACTCATGAAATTCACTTCTCCCAATATTCATCTTTGCTCTCTATGACAGGTTCCTTGTTAAAATACCATTTACATTACAAAAAAATAATTATAATAAAATAACAATAAATATTATATTAATTATACCTGGCAAAACATATCCTTACTTGTTCGTTTGGATTTCTTTGATTTATAGAGAAAAATACTATTTTTTCATAATCCACGCGCTTAAATGGATTAAATAAAAAAAATCAAGGAAAAAGTGGCTTTAAAAAAAACACAAAATTTTTGAGGAAAATTATATAAGGTGAACGAGAAGAAAAAAATGTTCAGAAGAGGATTGAAGAAAAATTGAGGGACGGGAAAAAGTAATAAAAATAAAAAAGAAGGTAGACTATTTGAAGATATAAAAATAAAAAAATCATTGTGTGGTTTTATGAAACCACGATGCAAGTGAAACTTTTTTAGGCGTTTAATTGAAAATTTTCAGAAAATTATTCAATTAAGAGTATTAAAATCGCGTTTTTAATCTTAACTTAATAATTGGAAAATGGAAATGATAATGGGAAATCAATAGAGGCATATTAAAAACTGAAGGATTGAATCATTTTAAAGTTATTTTAAAAATTATATTTTATCAATTTAAAAATTGAATTATTAAATCTCACAATTATTTTTTTCTAATTCGTTATATATATTAAATTTCAACTTTCTTAGCCCTCGGGGCATGGCGTAGAGGTTAGCGTGCTAACCTCATATACCAAACGTCGCGGGTTCGGACCCCAGGCAGTCCGATGATTTTATTTAAGCCAATTGGATACCAAATGGCTTAAATAAGAATGCCTGGACCCCATATATGTATATTTATTAATAACGGATATCGTAAAAAGTCTTATATGGCCTCAGTTGCCGAAAAGACTGTATGAATGTGTGTGTGAGTGTGAGTGTGAATGAGAAAAAAGTGTGAATGTTTTTTTAAAAAAAAAAAAAAAACTTTCTTATTGTCGTCACGGATTGTGACGTCATGACTTGTATCATCACGACTCTTGACGTCATGGCTTGTAACGCGACATGCTGATAGAAGAGCCAAAAATTTTGAGAGGATATAATAAAAGTTTCACTTTAATAAAGGAAAATTGTGTATTGCAATAAGAAAGTAGAAAATAAAGCCACAAAGATGAATTCAAGTGAATCGGAGCAAAAGAGATTTATATGAATAGATAGCAAGTCCCTTTTCTTATTTTTGATTAACAAAATTCCAATTCAAATCTTTATTTAGATTAAAATAATTTGAGTAGCTACCCTTAAATTTGGGTGAGAATTTTTAAACATGCCTCTTGAACTTGTCAAATTCTTTTCAAAAACCACCTCTATGTAAACAGCAGGGGGGTGCACTCCAATGGGAGAATTTGAAATTGTGTGACGTCACGTATGCCACCCCAGTGAGAGTTTGACACTTTAATCCGCTAGAGAGCAGGGTAGTCAACCGATGAAATGATCATGTGATTTCTATATATATTATATTCAAATATTGTCAAATACGTTAAAATTGTCATTCAAGAGATAAGTATTGGATTTCATTATATACTTAAAAATGTTTTTAATTATATTTATATGTTTATTAACTACATTTCCATTTATATTTTTAGGAAAAAGAAAATGTTTAGCAAAAAATTGCAATAATTATGACAAACTAATGAAATTGATAACCTAAAGATCATTCGATTTGGGCACGGTATTCCTAAAAATAACAGTCACCTGTGAGATCTTTCACAACAAATGGAAACATCCAATAAGATAAGTAATTTTTCTAATAAAACTAATAAAACTATGATAAATATTAGTGAAAATCAAACAATTGTCAATATTTTTGACAATAGTTTGAGAACACCAAATATTCTTTAAAATTTATTATAGAAATGGAGAAAGATCATCCATTAAATGATACATCAAATTCCTTAGAAGTTTTTTCTTTTGCTGAGGATTCAGATGTTATTCTTCGACAAAACTATCAACTGGACAACTCGCCTAATTTACCAATAACTTACGTTACTAATTTTGATTCTTTTTCAGATCGTCACAAATCTATAACAAATGACAATTTAACTTTATTTATTTATCTCTTGTGTATTTTTGTTCATTTTTACATATTATAAATTTTTTTATTTCTTTTTTGTATTCTGTACCCCAAAAGGTATAAAATGTATTTATCTGTATTTTTTTTAAATAAATAGTTTATCTTTCCAAAATATCTGATGTTTATGTTATAAAAAATACCCAGATTCTTTCTATATTAAAAATTACTTATTAACAAAAAAATAATATATATAATTAAAAAAAAAAAAATCAATCAATAATATATATATATATATTTACACGAAATACATAATTTTAAATTTAGCGGCTAAAATTTGGTTTGAATTTTGCGCAAATTCCCTGCGTTCTGATTGTGCCACCCTGATGGCGGACAAAATCCAGAAATTAACATTGAGTACGCTCTCTGTTTATATATATACTCTGTGGTAAACAGTAAATTCAAGCAAAAGTTTATTAAAAAAAACTTTTTTCAAAAAAATTAATTGAAATTCTTATTAAATATCAAAAGCTTAAATTTTCACCTATAATAATTTAAATATTGATTTTACATAAAATACGGTAACGTAAATAAATTCAAGGCAAAATAAGGGATAACTCAATTTATTGAGCTTCTTATCTCCAACCATTTTCTTAATCAACATAATTTAGTGCCATTTTAATGGTCATTAGCTGGTTTCGTACCAGATTTATGTTATTTAACTTATGACTTCGTTAAAGCGGATCAATTTTGAATTATATTTTAAATCTCATATATCGGAATTTTAATTTTAATACGAAATAATAGGAGTTAATTTAATTAAGAATAGGTTATATTATATATCGTATCTGTGATACGAGAGTCGTTGGGGTAGATTCCAGAGAGAGTTGGCAAATTTCCATCACTTTGTAATACGAATTTCTTTCTCAAAAAATTAAAAAGTAATTATTGTTGGAGTTAGAAAATTGTAAATAGATCTATTGTGATGTTGGTGATCATCTTCTTATATATCGAATTTTTTGTAAATATATTTAAGACTGTATTTATTGTAAAATATTAAATGGCTAAAGCTGACGGTCAAAAATAAATGTTTTTACACTATTTTTGCATAAATATGTTTAGAGAAAATATCGAGTTTAACCATCCCTTCCACCGCGAGTCGGCATCCGTCCCATGCGTCAAAAAATGCATTTAAATTGAATTGGCTACCAATTAATTTAAATAAATGGGCTAATTCTTTTCAAAGGACTAACAATCCAGGAGGCTATCCTTTAAAACATTTTACTTTTTAATAAATAAATCCCTTTTGATTGTTCAAGAATATAAAAGAATTTTGTTTTCGGTTTAAATGTAGTTTATTTGTAAAAATTACAACGTTTCGGCCATTCTAGATCAGGGACCCACATCTACGTGGTGGGCGACCACGAGCTACCCTAGCTGGGACTGGCAGTACTTCTGTTCTTTGCATGTACAGTCTCTTCTCTTCTATATTTCCAAAAAGCGTCAGCCTGGCCTGTTCTATTACTTTTCTGTCGCTAAAACCCATGACAGCCGACCCGCACCGCGGGAATGAGGCGAAAAAAGAAGAAGACAACGTTTCGGTCACTCATTCTGTGGCCTTCTACTGGTACAATTCAATTAAGATTACAAAGGTTATTATAACTGTGACAATGCCATTTTAATTGAATTGAAATGAGATTGAAGAAGGCCACAGAATGAGTGGCAGAAACGTTATAATTTTTACAAATAAACCACAGTTAAACCGAAAACAAAAATTATTAAAGATAACACCCGTGAAAGCCTAAACTCCAATGTTTAAGAATAATGCCTATTTTTATAACCCTTTCATCTAAACGCCTAAAAATATGCAAATTCGTCCCAAGAATTAGTTTTTAATTTGGCGATTTTATTAGAAACTGGATAGGATATTCGGATTTCGGGTCGCAAGTCCGGATTTTCGAATTGCGGAACTGGGTTAACAGATCGGAACAGGGTTCATTTTTCTAAATCGGGTCGGATTAGCGGATCGGTTCACTCCGGTTTTATCGGATCTCTAATCCTTTTGCAGCATCGGATCGTCCGAACTGCATGGATCTGCGGATCAGATCGGTAATCCTTTTTAATGATTTCCACATTATGTTTTTATCCAAAAAAAAAATCTATTCAACTTTTTATCATGTCAAAATTGTATTCTTTTTTCCCTGTTATTTTATTTTTTTTGCTTATTTTAGGTGACTACATATTTTGAATTTTTTCATATATACGGTTTCACCCACTCTGTCGCTTTAAAAACCAGTTACTATTAGAATTGTAACACTCAGGGCAGAATAATTAATTTTAGTCTCCCTCTAGTATTCCAACCAAAAATAAAATGAACATACATTTGTTGTAATATACTGTACAATAGAACAACCCCTTCAGAATATAAACTTTTCATTGCTTTTTAGAGTTAAAATAAATATTAAGTGAAAAAAGTTATATTTTAAAACTAGCCCAGAATATTATTATTTTTAAAAAGATCATTTCAAAAGTAATTAGCCAGGTTTCATCCCTTTTAGTTTGTGAGGTGTTTCAAAGTGCTCATTAATAATTAAAACTTAATTATAATTTCACAAAGCAGGAAACTTTCGAATTAGTTCTCGGGTCCGAATCTCACTTGTTTATGTTTTTCATCCATCATTTCTCATTTTCACTTCTTATTAAGCATATACAAATCATCATAATTAGATAACCAAAAAAAGACCCCTAAAATTACAACCTTAAATGAAAAATATGGGGAATGACTTCCCCGAGACTTTCTCGTATATTCTTTTGGAATTACGTCTGGGTGTGTGTGAACACGATTGCTCTAAAACCAAAGCATCTAGATGGATGAAATTTGGTATATGCTCCTTACACTAAAATTGTAGATTTCTATCAACTTTTGGAGTAAATACGTCACTTAGAAGTAGTACTTTACCTAATAAGTTTTTTCAGAAATTACGAAATTTTCAATTTCTTTGTTATATTATGATAAAATACTCTATTTTAAAAAGTTTTTATTCTTTGACATTTTTCCGGAAACTGAATAGTTTTTGAAATAATAATATGCTATTCAGCTTTGTGTTACAAATTCGTGTCGGCCTGTGTTATTTAAAGAGAAAAATAAAAATCTTTAAAACAATCGTGAAAATATTTTAATGAAAAAATAAATACAGTATTATTTCAAAAATAATGAGAATGAGAGAGTGTTTATTTATTAAGAGACGGAAATAAAAAGAGGAAATCTCTCTTATCTCTTGTACCTTTTGCTATACTAATTTGAAATTCTCCACTTTTTCCAAGAAAGTTACGAGATAAGATGTAATGAATGGAGGGCTAACACTAATAGTTAGTACCAAGAGAAGGCACAAGCAGTTTTTTTCATTAAAAGAAAACTTTTTCCCTAAGAAATAAAGAAAATTCCTTCTTTCATTTATTCAGGATATCAAATGAAAGAATAATAAAACTACCTCCGCTTTTCTTTAACCCAAATTAAAGAGTCATTGTCCTCTTGGGACCTGGGCAAGTGTCTTTTAAACTTACCATTTTTCTTCTCCGCCTTCGGTCTTAATATCCGGAATATTTGGAATGTTCTTTTTATTAAGATATGCCGAGGATATTTTTAATAGTGCCTGAAAAATTAATACAAACAATTATTAATAATTATAATAAATAATTCATAAAGCGAAGCGTTTAATTTAATTTATGGTAAAATATTTCCTCTAGAGTAAATATCTCAAGTGAAAAAAAAATTCACATAATTAGTGATTAAAACATATAAAATTTAAACTTTCAAATAGGGCAGTTATATTAAAATCATTATTCAAACTTTGTTTTACATCGTGTTTTATTGTAAAACATATTTATAAAACAAGAGGATATAAAGGCATATAAAGTTAGTTAAGTTAGATATTATCTTATAGCTGAAGGAAGTCATGTTTCAAACAGGGTTGAGGATTTTAAGGGATGCCGACCGAGGTCAACTGCAAGGAATCGGTAAGATTTACCATCTAAATAAATAGAATAAAAGTTATTATAATTGAAAGCATTTAAAAAATTTAAATTTTTTTTTTTTTTTTTTTTTTTTTGGAATGGGTGCATAAGGTCCGAAGACCTATAATGACCAATAGTCACATGCAGCCAGGAAGAAAATAAAAACAAAAGGAGAAGCATTAGAATTGAATAGAAAATTTATTTAAAATCGGACTAGAGTTAGAAAGCTCCATTAACCCTTTTAATTAAAGCCCTTTTAATAGTGTACTAATTCTTGTCTACTTGACTATACCGGTATATCTACTCTTACAAACATAACAGTCAACAGGGGTTCAGGAGGACGTCTAAACGTACTTTTAAAAAAAACTAGACTATTATAAGGAACTTTTCAATGTTTTTTTTTAAATGAATTAAATTCATAAGAGATTATCGGGACATCGAGCTATAATTTTTTTAATGACTTATTAAAAAATTATTGTAATTAATTTTTTTATTATCAAGCAAATACAAAAAACAAGATGTCCCAATAATCTTTAATTTTTTTTAAATTTAAAAATGAATTTATTGTTGTTATTATTAATCACATATTAATTAAGGAATTTTTAAAATAAGCTTAGATGATTTATTTAAAAATCAACTGTTCGGACCCAGGCAGTCCAATGATTTTATTTAAGCCATTTGGATACCAGATGGCTTAAATAGAAATGCCTTAACCCACAATAGATAATATATATTACAACGGAATCGTCTAAAGTCTTAAATGGCCAGAGTTGCCGAAAAGACTGTGTGAATGTGTGTGTGAGTGTGAGTGTGAATGAGAAAAAGTGTGAATGTTTAAAAAAAAAAAAAAATCAACTGTCAAATTAGTTCAGCATTCTTGCAATAGATGGCAGGCTAGTCTAACAGCCTATGCCCTTTTTAGGCTATATCTGGCCTATATTTATATATTTTTATGTTTTTATAAAAGATACATAATATATAATAACATTTATAAAGTATTTATTGTTAAAAGATCAATGAAAATCAACCAAATGCATTAAATATTATTAGCTACCCTTCTGACATCTCTTGGCAAATTTTTGAATTACTTGATTTTTTGGGCATACTTTTTATGACACACAACGCCCTCTTATCGGGAAAAACATGCGTAACACCTTCACTTCTGTTCCGCCTTAATTATACTTTCTACAAATTTAATTAGTTTTAAATAGTTTTCAAATTTCCTTCCTCATTTACGAATATATATGAAAATTTAAAACACTAGTAACACTATAAGTTTCAAAGATTAATTAAAATTAGATTTAAACTTGCTACCGTAGGCTCTAGTTGAAACATTATGTTTATATGAAAGATAAATTACACCCTGTTATTTGTTTTCAGCTTTAATCCAAAATTCATTTAACACTTTATGTGCTATCAACATCACTGTCATCGTCAGAAGTGGGATGTAGAGGGCCTAAAATCACTTCTTATGATGTTAGTGATGTCCAAAGTGTGTTAAATGAATTTTAATTAAAAACCTTGAAAGAAAACATACACTGTTCAACAACAAAATTGTAAATTGATCATGCTAAAAACGAAATGAAAATGACAGACAAAAATTCAAAATTGT
>JAKCPI010003321.1:0-32448 GCA_023213315.1 Euborellia annulipes
GGATCGCCTGATTTCTTTATAACAGTATCATCCAATCCTAATCTGGCCGGAAATACAAGAAGCACTGCGCATTCCTAGGGAAAATGGCACGACTTTTGCAACAACTGTCTCAAAATAGACCAGATCTTGTTGCCTAGAGTTGCTAAACTTAAATTTGAACAAATAATTGAAGATTTAGACAAAAATCAAATTTTTGGAAAAGTCGCTGCTTATGTCTACACTGTAGAATTTCAAAAAAAGAGGATTACCACACATGCATTTGCTTTTAATTATGAGTTCTGATGATAAGATCCATCAACCAGAAGCACTAGACGACTTTATTTCTGCAGAAATACCAGACACCGATGATTTACAATTAAGAGAACTTGTTATCAAATGGATGATTCATAACCCATGTGGGAACTTAAATACAAATGCAACGTGTATGGTTAACAAAAGAGGAAGAAATAAGTGTCGTTTCGATTTCCCCCAAATCTTTCCAAGAAGTAACATCTTTAGTTGACGATGGGAAACCAAATTACCGAAGACGTTATAATGCAAAACTGGACGCCCAAAGTTGTAAATTTTCGCACATACAAGCTGTATATCGTAAAGATAGTAATGGGCGACGAATTACAAGAGATAACCGTCATGTCGCTCCTTATAACCCATATATGCTGAAAAAGTTTAATTGCCATATCAACGTTGAGTATGTTGGAAGTATTTTTAGCTGTCAAATATTTATACAAATACGTGTATAAAGGACATGATTGTGCTTCAATTAAAGTTGTCGAAAACCAAACAACTTTAATATATAATGAAGTAAATACATTTATTGAAGGACGTTGTGTTACCCCTCCAGAAGCATGTTGGAGATTATTTTCTTTTGAAATTCAAAAGAAAAGTCACAGTGTGCAACGCCTAAATATACACTTGCCAGGTCAATATAGAATTAACAACTTGGATCAAGCTCAAGAAGATCTGGCTGATATTGGTCAAAGAGGTTCAACGTTAGAAGCGTACTTCCAACATAACAAAAAACTCAAAAGACAAGAAGAAGATGATCGTTTAAAAGGAAACCCTAGCAATGCCATCTATTACTATTACTGGCAGATGCCCGAGCATTTTAGATGGATTGGATCATCCAGTGAATGGAAGAAGAGAATAAGAAATTTGCGAGTAATTGGTAGAATTCACAATGTTAGTTTCGTAGCCCAGCCAGAACTCTATCATTTACGTTTATTACTGTATCATGTAAAAGACGCATCAAGTTTTGAAGATCTTCGCTCTGTAAATGGTGTTCAACATGCGACTTATAAACAAGCTTGTTTAGCTCGAGGTTTAACTTATGACGACCAGCAATGGACAGAAGGCTTACGGGAGTCTGCACTTTCTAAAATGCCCAGGGCAATGAGAAGTCTTTTTGTTCAAATACTAATATTTGGATCCCCTGAAAATCCAAAACGTTTATGGGAAAACTTTAAGGAAGATTTGGCACAAGATTTTATACATGAAGCTCGACGAAATGATCAATCTATTGAAGAAGCGATTAAGCGTGCTTATCGACTTATTGCCCATAAATTAAACACTGAAGCGACCGAAGGAAGACATTTTAACTATTGGATACAAACGTTTGGTTTTGACAATATTGACAATTATGATATTGAAGACATCAATTACGGTATTATAAATGTTGAGGAGTCAGTAGCACTGGGGGAACATATGTATCAGCTACTAAGGGGAAAACAAATAGAAATTGTAAATGCCATACTTGATGCAGCAAATAATTCAAATTTTGAGTCCAAATGTTTTTTTATCGATGGTCCAGGCGGCACTGGCAAAACATTCATATACAAAACTTTGTATTATATGCTTATTGGAAGAGGTCACCATGTGCAATGTATGGCTTTTACTGGTATTGCTTCAATTCTTCTCCCCAACGGTCGTACTTCTCATAGAACTTTTGGACTGAAAGTACCATTGACAGAAGAATCAATCTCAACCATTAAACCAGGGTCAGCTAGAGCTATAGAATTGGAAAAGATTGATGTCTTTTTCATGGATGAAGCGCCTATGCTCCCAAAATATGGACTAACTAGCATAGATCAAATTTTGAGGAATATTGGGAATCCGGATCTTCCATTTGGAGGCAAGATAATGATATTTGGGGGTGATTTTCGTCAATGTCTTCCTATACAACCACGAGCAAATAGAAGCGAACTATTAGATGTTTCCATTAAAAGAAATAGTCTTTGGGGCAAGTTTAAAACCTTTTCACTAGATGAAAACATGCGAGTTGATGCAGAACAAAGAGAGTTTGCTCAATATCTTGTTCATTTGGGTAACGGGAATTTACCAGTAAACGCTAACGATGAAATAGAATTGCCACAAGACATAATTTCTAGTGGCAATCTAATTGATGAAGTTTTCGGGGACTGCTTGGCAGCTCAAAATTACGAAGCAATGAAAGATCGAGCAATACTTGCTCCATTAAACAAAGACGTTGATACGATGAACAACGCAATTATTACCAAACTTCCCGGAGAATACAAAATATATCATAGCTATGACACTATCAAAGATCAACCTGAAGGGGCGGTTGAATTTACAACAGAATTTCTGAATAAAATCAACATTTCGGATTTACCTCCCCACGAATTAAAACTAAAGAAAAATGCAATTATTATGCTCCTCCGAAATTTAGACATCTCCGATGGATTATGCAACGGAACAAGACTTATTGTCACTACACTTTGTAACAACATAATTAGAGCAAAGATTATTACTGGTGAACAGGCTGGTAAAGAAGTTCATATACCAAGAATCACTCTTGATTCAACAAAAGGGCATTTGGGATGTACTTTGCAGCGGCACCAATTTCCAGTTAAACCTGCTTTTGCTATTACCATCCACAAGGCGCAGGGTCAAACTTTTGAATTTGTTGGCATAGATTTAACAACACCAGTGTTTATGCATGGTATGCTCTACGTGGCATTTTCAAGGGTGAAAAGGCCAAGTGCCTTAAAAGTGTTGTTACCAGTAGAGAATTCACGTCGAACCCGAAATGTAGTTTGGAAAGAAGTGTTAAACAGCACAACTACGGCATCCACTGAAGAAAATATTGAACAAGTGGAAGATGTGAACATGTAAGTGGAAGATGTGCTTCCGATTAACTTTTTAACAAGGTAAATATATTCAAATATCGGTTTATAAATACATTTTTTCTCTTTTATAGGGATTTACAATAGAAAGTTTAGAGTGCTGCCGTCGACCTCCCAAGTAGGCGCCGACTCCTGCACTTCCAAGCCTTAGCCAGCATTTTTTCTGTTACTTTTAAATTTCAAAGAATACTTTTTTGTAAATAAATAATTATTAAATTATTATTATTGTTATATTTTGTTTATTTTTTACAAATACATGTATTTATAAAAACTTTTAGAATAGTCACCTAGTCTAATCGTACATTGCTCGTTTAATAGTATAGGATAAGATAAAATAAATATTTTTATTTGTAAGCACATCAGTTCTCAAAAAAGGCTCTAAAGATTTACTGATATACTTTCACATTTCAAATATATACAATGTCCGGTACCAATATGAAATTGCGCTGCCTCGTCTTTGATAAAATTCGGGTTCTAGTATTTTACTGGTGAACTTTTTTAGTTTTTCTAATTTTATCAAAAAAATAGACACATGATTTGTAAGACGTCACGTAAAAAAAAAAAAAAAACGACCGAGCTTCAGCTCGGTCAACCCGGAACTAGATTTTATTCTAAATGAATTGGTCTCTTTTCTAGGAACATGTGGAATGTATGGCACACTGTTCTCGAGGAGAACGAGAAGTTGGCCCGGGCGAGACTAGCAGCTGTCGAAGTGTTCCAGCAACAGATAGCAGATGACGCCAAAATTCTTCGGGTTCACAAGATGCAACACGCCAAAAAGGTGAGTAATTCAATGGACTCACCACAAGCACATGCCACATTCAATCATCTAAGTTTACCCTCAACTTTGACGAAACTTAATTATATCTATTATCTAGTTATATAGAGTTGGAAGAAAAGAGGGGATGAAACATCAATGAAGACATTAATATTATTATTATACATTTATTTTTTTTGCTTTCTCTTACTCTAGGAAGTAAAATTTTAAAAATTCAAGCTAGATGGTGTTATCTATTTACAGGCGTTTTATCGAGGTATTTTTTTTTACTTTCTCTTACCTATGTATATATGTAATATATATATAGAGAGAAAGTATTGGTTTCATGTCAAAAATTCGATGTCGAGATTTTGATGGATCTTCATGTTTTGAGGTCCCCTGAATCCAAAAAAGTGGTTTTCGCGACATGGTCTGTCTGTCTGTCTGTCTGTGTGTGTGTGTGTGTGTGTGTGTGTCTGTGTGTGTTCAATTTTAAGCATGAAGGAATTGAGCTATGAGGCTGAAATTTTATATTTAAGTTAAACACCCCCCGGGACCGACAAAATAAGCTTTTAATCAAAATCGGCCAAAAAGTACTAGTACTTTACTGATGTACTTTTTCAGTTTTTTTCGATTTTCTCAAAATTTGCTCTAACGATTTTGATTAAAATTCAAAAATCAATTATTTTTTAGATGCTCTTTCAAATGTATATTCTCGTTTTGCCCTCAAAATTGTTTGAAGCACACTTTACTCTTGTGCTTCATAGGAAAGATAGGAGAAATAAATGGTTGCCATGGTAACCGAATTTAAATCTTTTTCTTTTTATTAGATTAAAAATCAATTATTATTTAAACGCCCATTTTTTTTTTCGGAGAAAACATATCTCTCTCTCTCACAAAACTATCTTCTCTCTTTCTACGCGTTTTAAATTTTTCTACCTTATCTTCGCATTTGGCCAATGTTAATTTCCTATAGGGATTTGTATGTTAATTTCGATTCAAAAGGGGGTCCCCTTTGGAACTTTTTACGCATTTAAAATTTTTTTTTTTCCAATTCTTATGAAATTTTGTATTTATTTACGAATCTATATTGGGTATAAAATGTCCAAATATGAGATTAAAATTTTGAAAAATAACCATAGTTTATTTCAAGCAATCAACATTTAAAATGCAAGTTTGAAACTAAGGTGCTATGGGAAACTAAATATATCTCGACACAAAAAATCTGGTGTGACCAGCACAGTGCACAACTTTCTCTTACCGAAGGGTAAGAGAAAGTTGTGTGCTGTGCGCCAGTCACACCAGATTTTTTTTAAAGAATTTCTATTTCAAATTTTTTTTTAAGGTGCGCGTCTCGGGGTGCTAATTTTGGGAGATTCCAGCCGCCACAATTTTGAAGCTATCGACCTCAATTTTTTTTTAATTAAAACTATTTAAAATATCTACAACTTATAGAAGCCCTTTTTTTAATTTTCGAAAAAATAAAAATTTTTTTTAGATTAATCGCATTAAATAAAAGATATTTTTAAAAAATCCGCTCTATAACTTATAGATAATTAAATTAGTAATCATTGTGTTAAAAAATTATTAATTTTCTACCCTTAATTAATTAGCTGGAAACTTTAAAATGAAATGGAATAAATCCCTTGTATTCATATGGGAAAAACTAACGCCATCTCTTGCCGCCTAGAGTATCGTCTGCTAACTGCTTTTCGAGACGCGCACCTTAATTTTGTTTTTTCGTCATCTGAGGCCATTTTAGTTCCCATCCCTATTTATTTAAATCAATTGGTAGGGAATTCAATTGATTTTTCTATGACTCAAACTCATGAAACTAAATATACCTCTTGAAACTCCATAATAGTGCTAATAATTATTCTGTCAGAAGAGCATTAATTAAAAATTTTTTTTTTCTTAATTTTATTTTGCTTATGAAAGTGAAATTGTTTTTATAACGTTTTGCATAATTTATTTACTAGTCACTTAATTATTACCTTGCCCCTAAATATATATATTTTTACAATTTTCTTTTACTTTATTTTCTCTCAATTTGAAAATTATGCTTACAAGTTAGATAAGGGAGCGTACACGTGATTACAAGTGATATTACGTAAAGCAATTTTTGTAGATTTTTGACCCCCCTTCCCCCATGTAACGCGCCGTAACATTTTTCAGGACCCCCCCCTCCCTAGACGTTACGTAACGCTCAAGTGGCCATTTTTATCTAAAAGTCACAATTATGTTGCCCAAAGTATCGGAAAGTCGCTAAAATACCAGTTACGTAACGCGTTGTTCAACCCCCCCCTCCCTCCCTTGTAACGCATGGTAACGTTTTACGAGACCCCCCTCCCACCCAAATTGCGTTACGTAATACTTGTACGCTCCCTAAAATCCTGGTAGATAGGCAACTTCATCCACGACCTGTTGCTCTGAAAATAAATACAGTATAACACGAATTTATTTGATTGAAAATTTTATTTCACTAATAATATATTTTATTAAATTATTTATACGATGAGATATTTTATTCATGGACCGTTTAAAAAAATACTCTCTCTCTATATATTTCATATATAGGGTAAGAGAAAATAAAAATAACCAAAGCCCGACAATTTCTCCATCCTTCATCACAAAAATTAAATAAATTAAAAATTCCATTAAATATACTCATTTAAGAGTTAATTTCACTTTAGAAAGAAAAAAAAACTCTAATTAATCTTTTCTCTTATTAAAGGATATCATTAATAACAACTTGGCAATTAAGGGATAACTTTCTGTCCTGTGCAGATTATACCAATTTTATTAATATTTAAATATAAAAATGATGTTCTTAGGGGAGAATTCTCGACCTACACCTCTTTTATTTTATTTATTAAATTAATTTTAAAATAATTTTGTAAAAAATTAAAAATATTTTTTTCAAACTAGTTAGTAAAAAACTTAATTATCTGCATTCAAGCCCTTTTCTACTATTTTTTTTAAACTATTGGCTCTCTTTAATTTGCATATATAATTTCCCCTCCCCCTCTATTTTTTCTTATAAGTTACGCCCATTCTAGTTTGAAATTTCATCCAATTCTCCTTTTTCATTATTTTTTCTCAGCTTACTTAAAGGTTTGATCGCATATGTACCATAAATCTCACTGAACACGTTTTCTTAACCCTTTAATTTTATTGGGAAAGAAAAAGAAAAACCAATATCTCAACGTTTATTTTTTTTCTCCACTATTTCCATTAAATTAGAAAAAAAAAGAAAAAATAATAATAAATGAAAACCATTAAAACAGATACTTTATAAACTTTTAGTGCCACTAAACAAGTAAGAAAGAAAAAACTTTTGAATTATTGACCTTTAAGTTGAGGCGGGCGATTTCTTGGGACTTTTTTTTTGGAAGGGCGACTAGAATTTTTGTTTATAAAAAAAAATTAGAGTACTATAGGCCTATATAAAATTATTTCAAATTTGTTTTTTAAGAAACAAAAATTTTAAAATGATTAAAATAAAAAATAATAATTAGGAAGTGCTTATTTTGAAAAAGTTGGAATTTTTTTCAATCAATGCTCGAATAGACTGTTCATTAGCCAGTCACTATATCGTTTAAGATAGCAAATTTGCGAGATATGTTTGTGTTTAAGATTTGGCAATATTGCACCCCCTGGAGTCAAACCAGGACATCCACGCTTTGGCGGCGGGTGGACTACCCTTAACCTAGGGCGCCGGCCCAATCAATGATAATATTTCAAATGATACACTAGGTGATATAGGCCTTTTTAAAATTTTTATTGGTGAAATAATTCACTTTAAACCAGTGGCGGATCCAGAGGTGTTTCTCGGGGGAGGGGGGAATCCGGAGTGACTGGTCGCACAGCACACATTTTTTTCTTAATTTTGGTAATTTAAAGGCGCATTCTGTACTTGTTTGCCAGAATATAAATATAAATCAAATTTTTTAGTATTAATTTTTAAAATTTTACATTAAAAATACATTTTTTTTTTTCGAAAAAAAGTATTTTTTTTAAATCTCAGAGGGGTAATTACACCCTTTACCCCCCCCCCTGTATCCGCCCTTGCTTTAAACGTATTGCGGCATTACAACAAGTCATGATTTCACTTCTGAAAATGACACTATTGTACGTATAAAAGTAGTCAGAGAGTTTAAAACCAAAAGAAAAATTTTTATAAGGGGTCGCCCACATATTACATAACGCGTTAGGGGGGAGGGCTCTGGACAAAACTTTACTGATTGTTACATGGAGGACCCGGGGATGTCGCTAAGAGTGACATAAAAATTCAAAGTTGAATTTATAAAATTAAAAAAAAAAAAAAAAAAAAAAGGTGAAATGATATGAATTTTGTATAAGAAATTTTATTCGGGGAGAGGGTAGTTCTATGTTGTGACATATTATTTGTAGGGGGGTTTGTTTGTATGTGACTAACTGTGACATGGGGGGGGGGACTAGAAAATCGTCAAAAAAAAGCGTTACGTAATATGGAAACGACCCCTAAGCCTATAATTTAAATATTATTTTAAATTAGTGGTTTTATTTGTCTCTCAAAAAAAAATTTGCTTTGCTAAGGGTCCCTCCCCCCTTGTTGGACCGTGTTTGGACCGTGCTGGGGTTGAAGTATGGATCATAAAATTTAATCTCGCATTTAAAAAATAATTTATGATGACTTTATCAGTGCATTTCTCTTTTTCTGCGGAAATTCTCCATATTTTCATTTCTTATCAAAAAAAGACCTATTTATTTATTAATTTGGCTGGCGAGCTAGGATAAAAGTAGTCCGCTCGCAGCGTAAGCGTGGAGGTCCTGGTTAGAGTCCAGGGGGCAGAATTTTGCTTAATCATAAACCCAAACCAATCTCGAAAATTTTCTTTCTTAAACGATATTTTGACTGGCTATTGTACAGTCTATTTGAGGATTGATTAAAAAAATTCCATCTTTTTCAAACAAATCCCTACATAGTTCATAAGTATTTAATTTAATTCCTCAATTAACGAACTATTCATTTATAATTATAAATTTATATTTAATGAATTTTTTTGGACGAGTGTCCATTGACTTTATGCGAAACAAGTGTAGCGTAGTTTAATGTTGGAGTTGCGAGGATAAACGAATGAAACTAATTCCCGATGTTTCGGCGAAATTTTATCTTGCCATCTTCAGTCGTTTAAGGAATTTTCATGTTTATATGGAATATAAACAAATGTGTCATTTGGCCCAATCGGTTGTTATAAAAATACAGCTTAGATGGCTCTAAGAAACTTTCGAAATAAATCATTTACTTGCAATGACTCTCAGAAAGTAACTTAAAATAACTTAAATATAAAATTTCAATCTCTTAGCTCAATTCCTTCATGCTTTACACACACATACAAACAGCAGACACACACACACAGACTGACCATGTTGCAAAAACCACTTTTTTGAACTCAGAGGACCTCAAAACGTGTATCTCGACATCGAATTTTTGATATGAATCCAATGCTTTTTCTCTATATAAATTATATAGGTAAGAGAAAGTAAAATTAATTCTCCTCTAATCTTATACAGAAATAGATCCAGACTTGCTCGGACACTTTGGCTTTATTTGATCATGTTGGATAATATACATTTCTAAATCTACAATAAATTTTTGCTATAAGGAGTATTTGAACCTAGGTTGTTTTTACTTTGAGATTAAAAGCTTTATCAATAAATATTTTCTAAAACTATATAAAAAAATAATATTGATTTTGAAAATATTTAGCATTTGAATATTTTCTCTCTTAATAAAATTTCTTTTGACTTGTTAATAAAAAAAAAAAAAACTTTTTGTGAAACATCTCTCATGGGTGAAGATTTAAACCCAGAGAGAAGTTATGACAAATATAACAAAAGTCCAAACAAACTTTTTATCATTGAAGGGATTTATTCATTTGAAGACATAGATATTAAAAAAAAATCATTGACCAAAAAGTAAATCCCTTTAAAAAAATAATAATAATAACATTAAAACACTGTTAAATCCGAAAATGAACTCCCTCTTTCAATAGAAAAGCTTTAAAAAAAGAACTCATCTCCATCGCTAAAGAGCGAATTAATTTTGAAAAGAATCCCTCTCTCGAAAGGACCCTTTTGTTTGTCGAATAACAAAGAGCTTTAGAACCATTGAATTACCATTTTATAGATATACTAGGGTTGCCTTCGGCTAGGCCCTGGCGGGCGGCGTCTCTGGATATGTCTAAGAGTTGTCCAGATAGTATTTTAATTAATTTTGCACCGAAATATAAAAATATGAAATAAAAAACTTATTTTAAATAAAGGGCTTTCTGAAAATTCTGAAAGTGTAGGCCTATATATATACTAATTTGACTTATAGCCTAAAATCATCCCCGGAAAATTCTCTACCCATTAAAAAAAACTCCATGAAAATCTGCCCAGCAGTTTCGCAGTCTATGAGTTACAGACAGACAGAATTTGTCTTTTTTTTTACTTTCTCGTATAGAGAAAGTTATGTAATCGTAAAAAAAATTCGACTTCGAGATTTTGATGTTTCTCCACGTTTTAGACCTCCCCTGAGTCCAAAAAAACCATTTTTGGCATTATGTCTGTGTGTGTGTGTGTGGGGGGGGGGTGTGTAAACACGATTGCTTAAAAACCAAAGCAGCTAGATCGATGAAATTTGGTATATGCTCCTTACACTAAAATTGTAGATTTCTATCAACCTTTGGAGTAAATAAGTCACTTGGAAGTCGTACTTTACTTAAAAAGTTTTTTCAAAAATTTTGAAATTTTCAATTTTTTTTGTTATATTATAATAAAATACTCTATTTTAAAAAGTTTTTATTCTTTGACATTTTTTCGAAAACTGAATAGTTTTTGAAATAATCAAAAGAAGAAATAGAAAATTTTCGTTAATTTTGATAAAAAATCAAAACAAAATCATACAGGTGTCATTAAAAAAAGGGTAAATATAAACAAATTCATTTGTTTCACAAATTCATTTGCTTATATTTACCCTTTTCATTTGTTTCACAAATTCATTTGCTTATATTTACCCTTTTCATTTGTTTCACAAATTCATTTGCTTATATTTACCCTTTTCATTTGTTTCACAAATTCATTTGCTTATATTTACCCTTTTTTTAATGACACCTGTATGATTTTGTTTTGATTTTTTATCAAAATTAACGAAAATTTTCTATTTCTTCTTTGATTATTTCAAAAACTATTTAGTTTTCAAAAAAATGTCAAAGAATAAAAACTTTTTAAAATAGAGTATTTTATTATAATATAACAAAAAAATTGAAAATTTCAAAATTTTTGAAAAAACTTTTTAAGTAAAGTACTACTTCCAAGTGACTTATTTACTCCAAAAGTTGATAGAAATCTACAATTTTAGTGTAAGGAGCATATACCAAATTTCATCGATCTAGCTGCTTTGGTTTTTTAGCAATCGTGTTCACACACACACACCCAGACTTAATTCCAAAAGAATATACGAGAAAGTCTCGGGGAAGTCAATCCCCATATTTTAAAATCACATTTTTCTCATTACACACACACACACACACACATTCATACAGTCTTTTCCGCAATAATTAAATCTTACAATTATTATTTTATAATTTGTAAAATATATATTAAATAATAGAAGAGGGAGCGGGCAGCCAGGAAGTAAGCCTCTACGAAATGAAACTCAAGAGTAGTGGAGACAGTTTCGGCTATAATTAAATATCGCCATCCTCAGTCCATTTTCGGAGTATGCACTCAAATGCCAATTTTTGTCACTGGAGCTGAATGTATCGTATATAAAAAGCTCTTAGCATTGCTTGGGATATATGTACAAGCATTTTAGGTATATTAATATCCACCTATTGACAACTCTGCATTTGACTCAATGCATTGGCATTTGAGTGCATACTCTCGAAAATGGACTGAGGATGGCGATATTTTTTAATTATAGCCGAAACTGTCTCCACTACTCTTGAGTTTCATTTCGTAGAGGCTTACTTCCTGGCTGCCCGCTCCCTCTTCTATTGTTGATATATAACAGCCACTTCACATATTGTCATATACACTGTAAAAAAAAATATGAATTTTCATTCATATCTCATAAACTTTGGTGGTTTAATTTTAATAGACCTAGGATATGAGTTAAAATTAATATACAAGTATATGAATAAGTATCGCTTTAAAAAAAATATGAATTTTCCTTCTTTTTTCACAAACTTTCGTAGTTTAATTTTAATACACCCAGAATGTGAATTAAAATTAATATAAAAGTTTATGAACAAATTACCAACTTTTAAACTTATCTTTTTCTTTGTGTGCCGCCAAATTTTGAAATCGTTAAAAGTGTACCGCGACAAGTTGAGAATCACTGGTCTAAACGTTCTCAAATAACTCGACTACCTCAAGGAATTTGTATTAATATTATTTTATAATTATTTTAAGGAAACTTGAAATTATTCTTTTAAAATTCATTTCCAAAATCTATATTGATTAAATTCTGGTTTGAAATTCGCGCTCTAAACTATTTAAATATTTATGAAGTCATACTAATTAAATAATTTTTATAAAGTAATTCAACTAAATAGCTATAGAAATTAAAATTAAAATTAACAATTTCACCAAAATAATTAATTTTAAAATATACAAGAAATTGGTTAGGTTGGCACCAGGTTGGCACCAAATTCTGTTTTTGAAGTAGCTGATTTAACGCATAGATAATTGAACTTGTATTATTATTTAAAATGAAATATAAATATTTAATCAATATATTGAAATAGGAACATTTTACTAACAAAATCGTAAGTATTGAATTTGAATTTTTTCATTGAAATTTTTTTTTTCTCAATTTCAAATCAATTATTGTTTGTCATTTTTCAGGTGAGGTTAGTCTCCAACCAGGGAATAAACTCCAATCATACTGCAATGGAAATGTAACTCTTTATTACTTCTCAAAGAAGATGAAAATCGACATATTCTTTGTATTAAATTATTAAAATGATTTGTATTTGTGTTTAATTTACTTGGAAATGTATAAAAATTTATTTTTTGATACAAATTTATTATTTTAATACTTTAATTTGTTTTATTATTTAGTAAAATTGTATATTTTAATATAATATAATTTTTTTTTAATAAATAAAAAATAAAATAAATAAAAAAAACTATTATTTCACCTAGACCACTCACTTTCCCTCAAAAGTATAAACTCGTAAGGACTTTAATTTTTTGTTTATTAAAGCTTTTGTGGTTTGAAATATTATTATTAGGAGAATTTTTAATTATAGACCACATATTTGTATTAAATATTTATTAAAAATATATATATTTGTACAGTATTTATATATTTTTAATAAATATTTAATACAAATATGTGGTCTATAATTAAAAGTTCTCCTACTTTCATTTTTCACAAAAAAGTATATTATTTCTCATAAACCCGTAATTTAAATTTCATATACCAAAAATGAATTTATTCATAAACCCGTAATTTAAATTTCATATACCAAAAATGAATTTATTCATACACCCGAAAATGAATTTTTTCATATACCCGAATATGAAAAATTTCATATCTGGGTTTGTGAAAATTCATTTTTGGTATATGACCTTTCTCATATACCCAAAATGAATATTCATAAACAGTTTGTGTAACAGACTTCCTATACATGTGTATGAATCTGGCTCGAAAATTTTTAACAGTGTATATTAAATTTCATCTTTCCTATTTTCGTCATTTAAATGGATAGAGAAAGTGATTTTTGTTTAATATAATTAACAAATGATTTAAGAATTTTGCTGAAATTTGTTTAAAATTTTTTATTTATTAAACAAATTGATAGAATGTTTAAAATTCCACATGAAATTTCTAAATCAATGCATATGTCAAGCCAAAGAGGTGCTCCAAGTAAAACTTTGCCCTACTTTCTATTGATAAATTTTTTATGAATACAAATTTTTGTGTTTCGATTATTATATAAAATATGGGGGGGGGGGGGGAGGCTTCAAATGATTAAATATTTTTAAGGGAGGCGTGGTAACATAAATTTTGGAAACCACTGATCTAGATATACATATCTCTGGAGACATGTAAAAATTCAAGCACGGGTGTAAAGACAACTGTTAGCTCCCCTAGGAAAAATTATCAAATCCTTGATCCCCAACACCACTGATACCGCTACACGGAGGTGGACGAGGGTTCTTTGATCTATTAATTAATTAAATGCTAATTTAAACAAATATATTGGTTCTTTATTTTCAAAATTTTAGCCCCCCTCAAATAATGTCCTTGGCGCAAAAAAATCAGGAACGGCCCTAGACATACTAATATTTATTATTTCTATAAAAAATATAAGAATAAACAAACCCCCCTATCTCTTATTTATTGTATAAATAAATACGTATAAAAATAAATAAGTTACTCAAAGCAAAAACAATTTAGTAGTCTATTTTTTTACTTTCTCTTACCTATGTATATATGTAATATATATATAGAGAGAAAGTATTGGATTCATGTCAAAAATTCGATGTCGAGATTTTGATGGATCTTCACGTTTTGAGGTCCCCTGAATCCAAAAAAGTGGTTTTCGCGACATGGTCTGTCTGTCTGTGTGTCTGTGTGTGTGTCTGTGTGTCTGTGAACAAAATATCTCAAGAACGAAAAGAGCTAGGAGGTTGAAATTTTATATTTAAGTTAGGCACCCCCATGGGACGTCACACGAAGCTTTTGAACAAAATCGACCAAAGAGTACTAGTACTTTACTGATGTACTTTTTCAGTTTTTTTCGATTTTCTCAAAATTTGCTCCAACGATTTTTTTTTAAATTCAAAAATCAATTATTTTTTAGATTCTCAATAAAATGTATATTCTCATTTTGTGATTGAAATCTTCTGAAGACCACTTTACTCTTGTTCTCCATAGAAAAGATAGGAGAAATGGTTGCCCTGCCAAAAAAATATAAATATTTTGCCATACTTATAAATTTTACATCTTGAAAATCGAATGTACCATACTGTCGGAAACTAAATACATGTCGACACAAAAAATCTGGTGTGACAAGCACAGTACACAACATTCGATTACCGAAGGTAAGAGAAAGTTGTGTGCTGTGCGCCAGTCACACCAGATTTTTTTAAATAAATCCCAAATCAATAATAAGAAATTGTATTCTAGAATCGTATAAAGAGCATTGCTCTTTTTCTTTATTTTTTCAAATAACATTGATCTATATAGAATAAATAAGAGGACAAATCTGATAAACAATTTTGCTGGAAAAACAATTTTTTATTGTTTTTATTATTTAAATTTCAATTTTTTAGGGTTCATAAAATATTGCACCTGTGCTTAATAAAGAAGTTTATTCATTATTTGTTTTAATATTTAATATTTGAAGTTAATTTTTACTTCCCTGCTCTTTCAGCTATACCGAATATACATGGGCGTAACTAGAGAATCTGGCTGGGGGGGGGGGCCATGGGACCACTATTATTATATATTCGGTATAGCTGAAAGAGCAGGGAATTAAAAATTAACTTCAAATATTAAATATTAAAACAAATAATGAATAAACTTCTTTATTAAGCACAGGTGCAATATTTTATGAACCCTAAAAAATGGAAATTTAAATAATAAAAACAATAAAAAATTGTTTTTCCAGCAAAATTGTTTATCAGTTTTGTCCTCTTATTTATTCTATATAGATCAATGTTATTTGAAAAAATAAAGAAAAAGAGCAATGCTCTTTATACGATTCTAGAATACAATTTCTTATTATTGATTTGGGATTTATTTAAAAAAAAAAAAAAATAGCCTACTAAATTGTTTTTGCTTTGAGTAACTTATTTATTTTTATACGTATTTATTTATACAATAAATAAGAGATAGGGGGTTTGTTTATTCTTATATTTTTTATAGAAATAATAAATATTAGTATGTCTAGGGCCGTTCCTGATTTTTTTTGCGCCAAGGACATTATTTGAGGGGGCTAAAATTTTGAAAATAAAGAACCAATATATTTGTTTAAATTAGCATTTAATTAATTAATAGATCAAAGAACCCTCGTCCACCTCCGTGTAGCGGTATCAGTGGTGTTGGGGATCAAGGATTTGATTTTTCCTAGGGGAGCTAACAGTTGTCTTTACACCCGTGCTTGAATTTTTACATGTCTCCAGAGATATGTATATCTAGATCAGTGGTTTCCAAAATTTATGTTACCACGCCTCCCTTAAAAATATTTAATCATTTGAAGCCTCCCCCCCCCCCCCCATATTTTATATAATAATCGAAACACAAAAATTTTTATTCATAAAAAATTTATCAATACAAAGTAGGGCAAAGTTTTACTTGGAGCACCTCTTTGGCTTGACATATGCATTGGTTTAGAAATTTCATGTGGAATTTAAAACATTCTATCAATTTGTTTAATAAATAAAAAATTTTAAACAAATTTCAGCAAAATTCTTAAATCATTTGTTAATTATATTAAACAAAAATCACTTTCTCTATCCATTTAAATGACGAAAATAGGAAAGATGAAATTTAATATATATGACAATATGTGAAGTGGCTGTTGTATATCAACAATAGAAGAGGGAGCGGGCAGCCAGGAAGTAAGCCTCTACGAAATGAAACTCAAGAGTAGTGGAGACAGTTTCGGCTATAATTAAAAATATCGCCATCCTCAGTCCATTTTCGAGAGTATGCACTCAAATGCCAATGCATTGAGTCAAATGCAGAGTTGTCAATAGGTGGATATTAATATACCTAAAATGCTTGTACATATATCCCAAGCAATGCTAAGAGCTTTTTATATACGATACATTCAGCTCCAGTGACAAAAATTGGCATTTGAGTGCATACTCTCGAAAATGGACTGAGGATGGCGATATTTAATTATAGCCGAAACTGTCTCCACTACTCTTGAGTTTCATTTCGTAGAGGCTTACTTCCTGGCTGCCCGCTCCCTCTTCTATTATTTAATATATATTTTACAAATTATAAAATAATAATTGTAAGATTTAATTATTGCGGAAAAGACTGTATGAATGTGTGTGTGTGTGTGAATGAGAAAAATGTGTGTTTAAAAAAAAAAAAGACAAATTCTGTCTGTCTGTAACTCATAGACTGCGAAACTGCTGGGCAGATTTTCATGGAGTTTTTTTTAATGGGAGAGAATTTTCCGGGGATGATTTTAGGCTATAATTATGTCAAATTAGTATATATATAGGCCTACACTTTCAGAATTTTCAGAAAGCCCTTTATTTAAAATAAGTTTTTTATTTCATATTTTTATATTTCGGTGCAAAATTAATTAAAATACTATCTGGACAACTCTTAGACATATTCAGAGACGCCGCCCGCCAGGGCCTAGCCGAAGGCAACCCTAGTATATCTATAAAATGGTAATTCAATGGTTCTAAAGCTCTTTGTTATTCGACAAACAAAAGGGTCCTTTCGAGAGAGGGATTCTTTTCAAAATTAATTCGCTCTTTAGCGATGGAGATGAGTTCTTTTTTTAAAGCTTTTCTATTGAAAGAGGAGTTCATTTTCGGATTTAACAGTGTTTCAATGTTATTATTATTATTTTTTTAAAGAGATTTACTTTTTTGGTCAATGATTTTTTTTTTTAATATCTATGTCTTCAAATGAATAAATCCCTTCAATGATAAAAAGTTTGTTTGGACTTTTGTTATATTTGTCATAACTTCTCTCTGGGTTTAAATCTTCACCCATGAGAGATGTTTCACAAAAAGTTTTTTTTTTTTTTATTAACAAGTCAAAAGAAATTTTATTAAGAGAGAAAATATTCAAATGCTAAATATTTTCAAAATCAATATTATTTTTTTATATAGTTTTAGAAAATATTTATTGATAAAGCTTTTAATCTCAAAGTAAAAACAACCTAGGTTCAAATACTCCTTATAGCAACAATTTATTGTAGATTTAGAAATGTATATTATCCAACATGATCAAATAAAGCCAAAGTGTCCGAGCAAGTCTGGATCTATTTCTGTATAAGATTAGAGGAGAATTAATTTTACTTTCTCTTACCTATATAATTTATATAGAGAAAAAGCATTGGATTCATATCAAAAATTCGATGTCGAGATACACGTTTTGAGGTCCTCTGAGTTCAAAAAAGTGGTTTTTGCAACATGGTCAGTCTGTGTGTGTGTCTGCTGTTTGTATGTGTGTGTAAAGCATGAAGGAATTGAGCTAAGAGATTGAAATTTTATATTTAAGTTATTTTAAGTTACTTTCTGAGAGTCATTGCAAGTAAATGATTTATTTCGAAAGTTTCTTAGAGCCATCTAAGCTGTATTTTTATAACAACCGATTGGGCCAAATGACACATTTGTTTATATTCCATATAAACATGAAAATTCCTTAAACGACTGAAGATGGCAAGATAAAATTTCGCCGAAACATCGGGAATTAGTTTCATTTGTTTATCCTCGCAACTCCAACATTAAACTACGCTACACTTGTTTCGCATAAAGTCAATAGAGACTCGTCCAAAAAAATTCATTAAATATAAATTTATAATTATAAATGAATAGTTCGTTAATTGAGGAATTAAATTAAATACTTATGAACTATGTAGGGATTTGTTTGAAAAAGATGGAATTTTTTTAATCAATCCTCAAATAGACTGTACAATAGCCAGTCAAAATATCGTTTAAGAAAGAAAATTTTCGAGATTGGTTTGGGTTTATGATTAAGCAAAATTCTGCCCCCTGGACTCTAACCAGGACCTCCACGCTTACGCTGCGAGCGGACTACTTTTATCCTAGCTCGCCAGCCAAATTAATAAATAAATAGGTCTTTTTTTGATAAGAAATGAAAATATGGAGAATTTCCGCAGAAAAAGAGAAATGCACTGATAAAGTCATCATAAATTATTTTTTAAATGCGAGATTAAATTTTATGATCCATACTTCAACCCCAGCACGGTCCAAACACGGTCCAACAAGGGGGGGGAGGGACCCTTAGCAAAGCAAATTTTTTTTTGAGAGACAAATAAAACCACTAATTTAAAATAATATTTAAATTATAGGCTTAGGGGTCGTTTCCATATTACGTAACGCTTTTTTTGACGATTTTCTAGTCCCCCCCCCCATGTCACAGTTAGTCACATACAAACAAACCCCCCTACAAATAATATGTCACAACATAGAACTACCCCCTCCCCGAATAAAATTTCTTATACAAAATTCATATCATTTCACCTTTTTTTTTTTTTTTTTAATTTTATAAATTCAACTTTGAATTTTTATGTCACACTTAGCGACATCCCCGGGTCCTCCATGTAACAATCAGTAAAGTTTTGTCCAGAGCCCTCCCCCCTAACGCGTTACGTAATATGTGGGCGACCCCTTATAAAAAATTTTTCTTTTGGTTTTAAACTCTCTGACTACTTGAAACATTGCATTAAATAATATACAATGATATATACCTGGTATTAATATATAGGTGAAATGTTTCAAGTTTTTTTTTTGGAGAAATAATACATTTTATACGTACAATAGTGTCATTTTCAGAAGTGAAATCATGACTTGTTGTAATGCCGCAATACGTTTAAAGCAAGGGCGGATACAGGGGGGGGTAAAGGGTGTAATTACCCCTCTGAGATTTAAAAAAAATACTTTTTTCGAAAAAAAAAAATGTATTTTTAATGTAAAATTTTAAAAATTAATACTAAAAAATTTGATTTATATTTATATTCTGGCAAACAAGTACAGAATGCGCCTTTAAATTACCAAAATTAAGAAAAAAATGTGTGCTGTGCGACCAGTCACTCCGGATTCCCCCCTCCCCGAGAAACACCTCTGGATCCGCCACTGGTTTAAAGTGAATTATTTCACCAATAAAAATTTTAAAAAGGCCTATATCACCTAGTGTATCATTTGAAATATTATCATTGATTGGGCCGGCGCCCTAGGTTAAGGGTAGTCCACCCGCCGCCAAAGCGTGGATGTCCTGGTTCGACTCCAGGGGGTGCAATATTGCCAAATCTTAAATACAAACATATCTCGCAAATTTGCTATCTTAAACGATATAGGGACTGGCTAATGAACAGTCTATTCGAGCATTGATTGAAAAAATTCCAACTTTTTCAAAATAAGCACTTCCTAATTATTATTTTTTATTTTAATCATTTTAAAATTTTTGTTTCTTAAAAAACAAATTTGAAATAATTTTATATAGGCCTATAGTACTCTAATTTTTTTTTATAAACAAAAATTCTAGTCGCCCTTCCAAAAAAAAAGTCCCAAGAAATCGCCCGCCTCAACTTAAAGGTCAATAATTCAAAAGTTTTTTTCTTTCTTACTTGTTTAGTGGAACTAAAAGTTTATAAAGTATCTGTTTTAATGGTTTTCATTTATTATTATTTTTTCTTTTTTTTCTAATTTAATGGAAATAGTGGAGAAAAAAAAATAAACGTTGAGATATTGGTTTTTCTTTTTCTTTCCCAATAAAATTAAAGGGTTAAGAAAACGTGTTCAGTGAGATTTATGGTACATATGCGATCAAACCTTTAAGTAAGCTGAGAAAAAATAATGAAAAATCTGGTGTGACTGGCGCACAGCACACAACTTTCTCTTACCTTCGGTAATCGAAAGTTGTGTACTGTGCTTGTCACACCAGATTTTTTGTGTCGACATATATTTAGTTCCCGACAGTACGGAACATTTGAATTCAGATGTAAAATTTATAAGTATGGGAAAATATTTATATTTTGTAACCAAGGCAACCATTTCTCCTATCTTTCCTATGAAACACAAGAGTAAAGTGTGCTTCAAACAATTTTGAGGGCGAAACGAGAATATACATTTGAAAGAGCATCTAAAAAATAATTGATTTTTGAATTTTAATCAAAATCGTTAGAGCGAATTTTGAGAAAATCGAAAAAAACTGAAAAAGTACATCAGTAAAGTACTAGTACTCTTTGGCCGATTTTGATTAAAAGCTTATTTTTCCGGTCCCGGAGGGTGTTTAACTTAAATATAAAATTTCAGCCTCATAGCTCAATTCCTTCATGCTTAAAAGTGAACACAGACACACACACACACACACACACACACACAGACAGACCATGTCGCGAAAACCACTTTTTTGGATTCAGGGGACCTCAAAACGTGTAAATCCACCAAAATCTCGACATCGAATTTTTGACATGAATCCAATACTTTCTCTCTATGTATATATTACATATATACATAGGTAAGAGAAAGTAAAAAGGAGAATTGGATGAAATTTCAAACTAGAATGGGCGTAACTTATAAGAAAAAATAGAGGGGGAGGGGAAATTATATATGCAAATTAAAGAGAGCCAATAATTTAAAAAAAAATAGTAGAAAAGGGCTTGAATGCAGATAATTAAGTTTTTTACTAACTAGTTTGAAAAAAATATTTTTAATTTTTTTCAAAATTATTTTAAAATTAATTTAATAAATAAAATAAAAGAGGTGAAGGTCGAGAATTCTCCCCTAACAACATCATTTTTATATTTAAATATTAATAAAATTGGTATAATCTGCACAGGACAGAAAGTTATCCTTTAATTGCCAAGTTCTTATTAATGATATCCTTTAATAAGAGAAAAGATTAATTAGAGTTTTTTTTTTTTTTATTCTAAAGTGAAATTAACTCTTAAATGAGTATATTTAATGGAACTTTTAATTTATTAAATTTTTGTGATGAAGGATGGAGAAATTGTCGGGCTTTGGTTATTTTTATTTTCTCTTACCCTTTATATGAAATATATAGAGAGAGAGTATTTTTTTAAACGGTCCATGAATAAAATATCTCATCGTACTAAATAATTTAATAAAATATATTATTAGTGAAATAAAATTTTCAATCAAATAAATTCGTGTTATACTGTATTTATTTTCAGAGCAACAGGTCGTGGATGATGTTGCCTATCTACAGGGATTTTATCTAAGCATAATTTTCAAATTGAGAGAAAATAAAGTATAAGAAAATTGTAAAAATACATATATTTAGGGGCAAGGTAATATTTAAGTGTCTAGAGATCTAGTAAATAAATTATGCAAAACGTTATAAAAACAATTTCACTTTCATAAGTAAAATAAAATTAAGAAAAAAATTTTTTTTAATTAATGCCCTTCTGAAAGAATAAATATTAGCACTATTATGGAGTTTCAAGAGGTATATTTAGTTTCATGAGCTTGAGTCATAAAAAAATCATTTGAATTCGCTGCCAATTGATTTAAATAAATAGGGATGGGATCTAAAATGGCATCAGATGACGAAAAAACAAAATTAAGGTGCGGGTCTCGAAAAGCAGTTAGCAGACGATTCACTACCGAGTTACTCTAGGCGGCAAAAGATGGCGATAGTTTTTCCCATAGGGCTACAAGGGATTTATTCTATTTTATTTGAAAGATTCCAGGTAATAAATTGAGGGTAAAAAATTAATTATTTTTTAACACAATGATTACTAGAGACCGGATTTTAAGCAAAATGCTTATTGCTCAATTTTATAAGCAACCATTAGATATTTAATTTCTATACGAATTAGGAAAAACCAAGTGCATTGAGATTGCATTTTTTATGCTTTTTTTGCTTTTTTTGAGTTTTCATGCTTTTTTTCCCTTTCGCGCTTATTTGAACTTATTTTACGAATATTTATAATTTTTTTTTTTTTTTTTTATTAAAAAACACACGTTTTCCAATTCACACACGCATACACCAGGGACATGTATAAGAGGGGGGGGGGCCGCCCCCCTCCCAAAAAAAAATTCAAAAGCCCAGCAGTGCAAAAAATTATAGCCCTGTAAAAAAAATTTTTTCCGCAGGGTGAAAAAAATTTGGTTCCGCAAAAACAAAATTTTTCTCAGGGCGGGGCGGAATAAATTTAGTTTCTTTAAAAAAAAAATTTGTATACGCCATTGGTATGAGTAAAAATTGCTTATGAGATGCTTTTTTTCAACTTTTATGCTTATTTAACAACTTTTTATTCAAGTTTTTTATGCTTTTTTAAGCACTTTTTTTCCATTTTTTTATGCTTTTTTGTCCGGTCTCTAATGATTACTAATTTAATTATCTATAAGATATAGAGCGAATTTTTTAAATATATCTTTTATTTAATGCGATTAATCTAAAAAAAATTTTTATTTTTTCGAAAATTAAAAAAAGGTCTTCTATAAGTTGTAGATATTTTAAATAGCTTTAATTTAAAAAAAAATTGAGGTCAATAGCTTCAAAATTGTGGCGGCTGGAATCTTCCAAAATTAGCACCCCGAGACGCGCACCTTAAAAAAAATTTGAAATAGAAATTCTTTAAAAAAAAAAATACTTCGATAAAACGCCTGTAGATAGATAACACCATCTAACTTGAATTTTTAAAATTTTACTTCCTATCTAACTTGAATTTTTAAAATTTTACTTCCTAGAGTAAGAGAAAGCAAAAAAAATAAATGTATAATAATAATATTAATGTCGTCATTGATGTTTCATCCCCTGTTTTCTTTCAACTCTATATAACTAGATAATAGATATAATTAAGTTTCGTCAAAGTTGAGGGTAAACTTAGATGATTGAATGTGGCATGTGCTTGTGGTGAGTCCATTGAATTACTCACCTTTTTGGCGTGTTGCATCTTGTGAACCCGAAGAATTTTGGCGTCATCTGCTATCTGTTGCTGGAACACTTCGACAGCTGCTAGTCTCGCCCGGGCCAACTTCTCGTTCTCCTCGAGAACAGTGTGCCATACATTCCACATGTTCCTAGAAAAGAGACCAATTTATTTAGAATAAAATCTATTAGTAACAAAAATTTAATGTCAACATTTTGATGGAAATACAAGTTTTGAGGAAAAGTGTATCTCTCAAAATGGTATGCTTTTTTTCTGTTAATGAAATCTTAAGAATGAAACAAGCTCCCTGCGTCTATCTTCCCCAAAACCTACAATCTTCAGACTTTCAAGTCTAACCTCAACAGGCATCTTCTCAGTTCCCGCAGTTGAGTTTCCCCTTTATGCTTCTCCTTTTGTTTTTATTTTCTTCCTGGCTGCATGTGACTATTGGTCATTAAAGGTCTTCGGACCTTATGCACCCATTCCAAAAAAAAAAAAAAAAAAAAGCTATAAGTTCGAAATTTGATTCTTAAGTTCAGTACCCCCTGGTCTGAAACAAAAATGTTTTTAATAAAATCGGCCAAAATGTACTAGTATTTACTGATATACTTTAGAGTTTTTTTTATTCTCCCGAAATTTTTTCGAACAATTTTGGTAAAAATTCATAAATCAATTATTTTTTAAATGCTTTAACATTAGGGTCCGACCGAAACAAGATTTTCAACCGAAACCGAATATTCGGCCTCAATCTTAGTTGAGTTGATCGCAACCGAAACCGAAACTTGTATTTCGTATGAGACTAAATTTTTTTCCGCACCTTTTCCTCTTTTGCAAATCATTTGATCTTTTTTTTGCATGCGAGTCTCATCCCATCTTTTCAGACTGAGGTTTCGGCTAGGCCCTACTTTTTGGCCGAAACCGAAACTACGGTCGAAACCAGGATTTTTGGCCGAAACCGTAACCGAAACCGAATATCGGTCGGCTCCTATTTAACATGTATATGATATGATGCTTTAACATGCCATCTATTGCAATATTGCAATATAGTATTGAAACTAAAGCCCGGTAGCTAGGCAGCCCAAATGCCACATTAAAGCTTTCTTGTCTGTTAAGGTAAAAATCTGGTGTGACTGGTCGCACCAGATTTTTTTTGTGTCGAGATATACATGTAGTTTTCGCCAATATATATATATTTTTTTTTTTTTAAACATTCACACTTTTTTCTCATTCACACTCACACTCACACACACATTCACACAGTCTTTTCGGCAACTCAGGCCATTTAAGACTTTAGACGATAACCGTTGTAAGTAATATATCAATTTGGGGTTCAGGCATTTCTATTTAAGCCATCTGGTATCCAAATGGCTTAAATAAAATCATCGGACTGCCTGGGTCCGAACCCGCGACGTTTGGTATAGGAGGTAGGCACGCTACCTACTACGCCAGACCCGGGGGCACCAATATATTAGAATTCAAGATATAAAATTTATAACATGGGAAAATATTTATATTCTGTTACCATGGCAACCATTTCCCATAAAGTACAAGAGTAAAGTGTGCTTCAAAAGATTTCAAGGACAAAATCGGAATACCCACTTTAAAAGGCATTCTAAAAAATAATTGATTTATGAATTTTAAACAAAATCGTTGGGAGCAAATTTTGAGAAAATGGAAAAAAAATGAAAAAGTACATCAGTAAAGTATTTTTAAAAGAAGCGAGTTTAAGTGGATTAAATAAAAAAATCAAGGAAAAAGTGGCTTTAAAAAAAACACAAAATTTTTGAGGAAAATTATATAAGGTGAACGAGAAGAAAAAAATGTTCAGAAGACGATTGAAGAAAAATTGAGGGACGGGAAAAAGTAATAAAAATAAAAAGAAGGTAGGCTATTTGAAGATATAAAAATAAATAAAGGAAAATTGTGTATTGCAATAAGAAAGTAGAAAATAAAGCCACAAAGATGAATTCAAGTGAATCGGAGCAAAAGAGATTTATATGAATAGATAGCAAGTCCCTTTTCTTATTTTTGATTAACAAAATTCCAATTCAAATCTTTATTTAGATTAAAATAATTTGAGTAGCTACCCTTAAATTTGGGTGAGAATTTTTAAACATGCCTCTTGAACTTGTCAAATTCTTTTCAAAAACCACCTCTATGTAAACAGTAAATTCAAGCAAAAGTTTATTAAAAAAAACTTTTTTCAAAAAAATTAATTGAAATTCTTATTAAATATCAAAAGCTTAAATTTTCACCTATAATAATTTAAATATTGATTTTACATAAAATACGGTAACGTAAATAAATTCAAGGCAAAATAAGGGATAACTCAATTTATTGAGATTCTTATCTCCAACCATTTTCTTAATCAACATAATTTAGTGCCATTTTAATGGTCATTAGCTGGTTTCGTACCAGATTTATGTTATTTAACTTATGACTTCGTTAAAAAGGATCAATTTTGAATTATATTTTAAATCTCATATATCGGAATTTTAATTTTAATACGGAATAATAGGAGTTAATTTAATTAAGAATAGGTTATATTATATATCGTATCTGTGATACGAGAGTCGTTGGGGTAGATTCCAGAGAGAGTTGGCAAATTTCCATCACTTTATAATACGAATTTCTTTCTCAAAAAATTAAAAAGTAATTATTGTTGGAGTTAGAAAATTGTAAATAGATCTATTGTGATTTTGGTGATCATCTTCTTATATATCGAATTTTTTGTAAATATATTTAAGACTGTATTTATTGTAAAATATTAAATGGCTAAAGCTGACGGTCAAAAATAAATCTTTTTACACCTATTTTTGCATAAATATGTTTAGAGGAAATATCGAGTTTAACCATCCCTTCCACCGCGAGTCGCGAGTCGGCATTCCGTCCCATGCGTCAAAAAAATGCATTTAAATTGAATTGGCTACCAATTAATTTAAATAAATGGGCTAATTCTTTTCAAAGGACTAACAATCCAGGAGGCAATCCTTTAAAACATTTTACTTTTTAATAAATAAATCCTTTTGATTGTTCAAGAATATAAAAGAATTTTGTTTTCGGTTTAAATGTAGTTTATTTGTAAAAATTACAACGTTTCGGCCATTCTAGATCAGGGACCCACATCTACGTGGTGGGCGACCACGAGCTACCCTAGCTGGGACTGGCAGTACTTCTGTTCTTTGCATGTACAGTCTCTTCTCTTCTATATTTCCAAAAAGCGTCAGCCTGGCCTGTTCTATTACTTTTCTGTCGCTAAAACCCATGACAGCCGACCCCGCACCGCGGGAATGAGGCGAAAAAAGAAGAAGACAACGTTTCGGCCACTCATTCTGTGGCCTTCTACTGGTACAATTCAATTAAGATTACAAAGGTTATTATAACTGTGACAATGCCATTTTAATTGAATTGAAATGAGATTGAAGAAGGCCACAGAATGAGTGGCCGAAACGTTATAATTTTTACAAATAAACCACAGTTAAACCGAAAACAAAAATTATTAAAGATAACACCCGTGAAAGCCTAAACTCCAATGTTTAAGAATAATGCCTATTTTTATAACCCTTTCATCTAAACGCCTAAAAATATGCAAATTCGTCCCAAGAATTAGTTTTTAATTTGGTGATTTTATTAGAAACTGGATTGGATATCCGGATTTCGGGTCGCAAGTCCGGATTTTCGAATTGCGGATCTGGGTTAACAGATCGGAACAGGGTTCATTTTTCTAAATCGGGTCGGATTAGCGGATCGGTTCACTCCGGTTTTATCGGATCTCTAATCCTTTTGCAGCATCGGATCGTCCGAACTGCATGGATCTGCGGATCAGATCGGTAATCCTTTTTAATGATTTCCACATTATGTTTTTATCCAAAAAAAAATCTATTCAACTTTTTATCATGTCAAAATTGTATTCTTTTTTCCCTGTTATTTTATTTTTTTGCTTATTTTAGGTGACTACATATTTTGAATTTTTTCATATATACGGTTTCACCCACTCTGTCGCTTTAAAAACCAGTTACTATTAGAATTGTAACCCTCAGGGCAGAATAATTAATTTTAGTCTCCCTCTAGTATTCCAACCAAAAATAAAATGAACATACATTTGTTGTAATATACTGTACAATAGAACAACCCCTTCAGAATATAAACTTTTCATTGCTTTTTAGAGTTAAAATAAATATTAAGTGAAAAAAGTTATATTTTAAAACTAGCCCAGAATATTATTATTTTTAAAAAGATCATTTCAAAAGTAATTAGCCAGGTTTCATCCCTTTTAGTTTGTGAGGTGTTTCAAAGTGCTCATTAATAATTAAAACTTAATTATAATTTCACAAAGCAGGAAACTTTCGAATTAGTTCTCGGGTCCGAATCTCACTTGTTTATGTTTTTCATCCATCATTTCTCATTTTCACTTCTTATTAAGCATATACAAATCATCATAATTAGATAACCAAAAAAAAGACCCCTAAAAATACAACCTTAAATGAAAAATATGGGGATTGACTTCCCCGAGACTTTCTCGTATATTCTTTTGGAATTACGTCTGGGGTGTGTGTGAACACGATTGCTCTAAAACCAAAGCATCTAGATGGATGAAATTTGGTATATGCTCCTTACACTAAAATTGTAGATTTCTATCAACTTTTGGAGTAAATACGTCACTTGGAAGTAGTACTTTACCTAATAAGTTTTTTTCAGAAATTTCGAAATTTTCAATTTCTTTGTTATATTATGATAAAATACTCAATTTTAAAAAGTTTTTATTCTTTGACATTTTTCCGGAAACTGAATAGTTTTTGAAATAATAATATGCTATTCAGCTTTGTGTTACAAATTCGTGTCGGCCTGTGTTATTTAAAGAGAAAAAAAAAAAATCTTTAAAACAATCGTGAAAATATTTTAATGAAAAAATAAATACAGTATTATTTCAAAAATAATGAGAATGAGAGAGTGTTTATTTATTAAGAGACGGAAATAAAAAGAGGGAAATCTCTCTTATCTCTTGTACCTTTTGCTATACTAATTTGAAATTCTCCACTTTTTCCAAGAAAGTTACGAGATAAGATGTAATGAATGGAGGGCTAACACTAATAGTTAGTACCAAGAGAAGGCACAAGCAGTTTTTTTCATTAAAAGAAAACTTTTTCCCTAAGAAATAAAGAAAATTCCTTCTTTCATTTATTCAGGATATCAAATGAAAGAATAATAAAACTACCTCCGCTTTTCTTTAACCCAAATTAAAGAGTCATTGTCCTCTTGGGACCTGGGCAAGTGTCTTTTAAACTTACCATTTTTCTTCTCCGCCTTCGGTCTTAATATCCGGAATATTTGGAATGTTCTTTTTATTAAGATATGCCGAGGATATTTTTAATAGTGCCTGAAAAATTAATACAAACAATTATTAATAATTATAATAAATAATTCATAAAGCGAAGCGTTTAATTTAATTTATGGTAAAATATTTCCTCTAGAGTAAATATCTCAAGTGAAAAAAAATTCACATAATTAGTGATTAAAACATATAAAATTTAAACTTTCAAATAGGGCAGTTATATTAAAATCATTATTCAAACTTTGTTTTACATCGTGTTTTATTGTAAAACATATTTATAAAACAAGAGGATATAAAGGCATATAAAGTTAGTTAAGTTAGATATTATCTTATAGCTGAAGGAAGTCATGTTTCAAACAGGGTTGAGGATTTTAAGGGATGCCGAGGTCAACTGGAAGGAATCGGTAAGATTTACCATCTAAATAAATAGAATAAAAGTTATTATAATTAAAGCATTTAAAAAATTTAATTTTTTTTTTTTTTTTTTTTTTTTTTTGGAATGGGTGCATAAGGTCCGAAGACCTATAATGACCAATAGTCACATGCAGCCAGGAAGAAAATAAAAACAAAAGGAGAAGCATTAGAATTGAATAGAAAATTTATTTAAAATCGGACTAGAGTTAGAAAGCTCCATTAACCCTTTTAATTAAAGCCCTTTTAATAGTGTACTAATTCTTGTCTACTTGACTATACCGGTATATCTACTCTTACAAACATAACAGTCAACAGGGGTTCAGGAGGACGTCTAAACGTACTTTAAAAAAAACTAGACTATTATAAGGAACTTTTCAATGGTTTTTTTTAAATGAATTAAATTCATAAGAGATTATCGGGACATCGAGCTATAATTTTTTTAATGACTTATTAAAAAATTATTGTAATTAATTTTTTTATTATCAAGCAAATACAAAAAACAAGATGTCCCAATAATCTTTAATTTTTTTTAAATTTAAAAATGAATTTATTGTTGTTATTATTAATCACATATTAATTAAGGAATTTTTAAAATAAGCTTAGATGATTTATTTAAAAATCAAGGGTTCGGACCCAGGCAGTCCGATGATTTTATTTAAGCCATTTGGATACCAGATGGCTTAAATAGAAATGCCTCAACCCCAATAGATAATATATATTACAACGGTTATCGTCTAAAGTCTTAAATGGCCAGAGTTGCCGAAAAGACTGTGTGAATGTGTGTGTGAGTGTGGAGTGTGAATGAGAAAAAAAGTGTGAATGTTTAAAAAAAAAAAAAAATCAACTGTCAAATTAGTTCAGCATTCTTGCAATAGATGGCAGGCTAGTCTAACAGCCTATGCCCTTTTAGGCTATATCTGGCCTATATTTATATATTTTTATGTTTTTATAAAAGATACATAATATATAATAACATTTATAAAGTATTTATTGTTAAAAGATCAATGAAAATCAACCAAATGCATTAAATATTATTAGCTACCCTTCTGACATCTCTTGGCAAATTTTTGAATTACTTGATTTTTTGGGCATACTTTTTATGACACACAACGCCCTCTTATCGGGAAAAACATGCGTAACACCTTCACTTCTGTTCCGCCTTAATTATACTTTCTACAAATTTAATTAGTTTTAAATAGTTTTCAAATTTCCTTCCTCATTTACGAATATATATGAAAATTTAAAACACTAGTAACACTATAAGTTTCAAAGATTAATTAAAATTAGATTTAAACTTGCTACCGTAGGCTCTAGTTGAAACATTATGTTTATATGAAAGATAAATTACACTCTGTTATTTGTTTTCAGCTTTTTTAATTAAAATTCATTTAACACTTTATGTGCATATCAACATCACTGTCATCGTCAGAAGTGGGATGTAGAGGGCCTAAAATCACTTCTTATGATGTTAGTGATGTCCAAAGTGTTAAATGAATTTTAATTAAAAACCTCGAAAGAAAACATACACTGTTCAACAACAAAATTGTAAATTGATCATGCTAAAAACGAAAATGACAGACAAAATTCAAAATTGTCCAATAAGAAAATGGATTTTTTCGGAAGGGGAGTTAAATTTTTTCTCAAGATACAGGGTAAAACCCCTTTGGGCTGTGGATAAATTCGTATTTTTATGTTCGTATGGTAATATATATAGAAGCATTTGTAAATTTTAAATTACAAACATTAATTAATATCTCGGTTCTATAAACTCGAAGATATTCTTAGAACGTTCTGAACTGAACTTGCCTTTGATCAGAGGGGAGGAATCAACCCAACCAACGTTTCAATGAGAATGAATGGTGTGTTTCATTTCCTTTCAAGAAAGTCAATGAAATCTATTTTATCTTGTTTTTGGTGTGTGCTTTGGCCTATATAATGTTTTGCATTATTCAAACCAACGCCATTATGCAAAAAAGTCTTAAGGTTAAATACTTGCTTTTAAAGGGTGTGTCTATATAAGTCTATATAAGTGAATTGCTTTAAAATAAACATTTCAAGTGTATTCAAATCTGTAAATTCGAGATTTAAAAATCTGGTGTGATTATTGTCAATACTTTCTATATAGGCAATTAATAGGAGAAAGTAAAAAGTAATTATTTTTTAAAATATTATTCAAGCTCTAATATAAATTCCAGGAAATTCAATTAAATAAATTTACTCAAGGGTACTTAACTCAAAATGTTCGTCGAACTTTGGCAATAGATGGACAAAATGGCACTTGATTTAATTAATTACTTTTATCTGCCTTCCACAATTTTTATATTTTACTTAACTTTTCCTCGTTTCTAATTCTAATGGACCCATTCAAGAAAATTATTAAAAATTTATACAAGGGATAAGAGCAATAAAATCAAAGTCAATTTAGAATTAAGGATAATTACGTTATTTCAAATAATGAATTCTAAAAAAAAGCAAACAATAGATTGCATAAAATCAAATAAACGAGAAAAGAAAAATGAATCTTTGATTCGTTAAAAATAATGTTCTATCAATACACTTCCCCTTTATAATTTTTCCTTTTTGTATTTTCAGCTTGTTAAAAGGAGAAAATTCAATTAGGGATTCCTTCTCAAGGCCGCTAGAATATTGTTTAAAAAAGAGAATTGAACTGGGAAACGATTGAAGGTAAAAAAATAAAAAATAAAAATTTAAAGTAATTCGTTCATATATCTTTCGATTCTTCAAATGTTTTTTTTTTCACTTCCCCTTAAATTGATCGAATCACATTCATCTCTTTGAAATTATACTATTAAAATAATTATATCTAGGTAGAAAAAAAAAAAATTATTTTTTTTTTAAAATTTTAGGCCTGTAGAAGAAAATTTTTTTAAGAAGATTTTAACCTCCTTCTTTTCGCAGCCTAAGAATTTTTTCCTACACATTGATATAATTAATCATAATAGTACTAATTTAAAGATTTTTACTACGGGAATCGATTCGAATCGAGAGGTGATGAGTTGGAAAAAAAAATATTTGAAGATCATAGTTGAAGCCCACTGGGGAGGTTTTGGGAGTTCTAAATCCCTCCATGGGATATTTAAGCTCTATAATACAAAAATGTAATCATTTGTGCTAGCATTTTTGCAATTGTAGTGTATTTTAAAAAGAAACATGTTCTGACAAGGAGAAATAAAACAGCAAACA
>JAKCPI010003322.1:0-51101 GCA_023213315.1 Euborellia annulipes
GCCGTATTCATAATTTAAACTTGTTTTCGTGCTTAAGTCTGACTCCATGAAGTAAGACTTTTTTGAACAAGTCGATCTAGTTCGCTTAGTGATTTCATAAACATTATTCAAGCAAGACTTTTTGAAGTCAGAGTTCCAATAAACATTGCTTGTTTGCTGCAAACCAATTGCTTCGTCAAGTCAACGATTTCGGCTATTCTCGGCTCCGATCGGATACAATCGGCAACCTTCGGCTAATATGGCGAGTCGAAAATTTCAAAGAATAAAATATTACAGAAATATTATATTATTGTGAAAAAATAATTTGACGTTTTGTGAAGTAGGCAACATAATAAAAATTGAAATTAATTTAAATAAATATCATAAATTAAAACAATTTAATTAAGGGGGGGGAAAAAATAATTATTTTTTTACAAAAATATAAAAATTAAAAATAATTAATTTTTTTACAAAAAAATATAAAATTAAAAAAAAAAAAAATAAACAAGGACAGCTGAATTAAAAACCTTTTTTTAGGTTAGTGACCTAGGTAACAAGTCTTTACTTTGTCAAGTCTCTTCCAGGTGCTGCTTGTTTGCACTGACTCAAAGGATTGCTTGTTTGTGACTATGAATCGAAAGTGAACTTAAGCAATTACTTTAGTCTGACTTGTTCAATAAGTCTCGATTATGAATACCGGCCTAAGACTTTGCATTGTTGGTTTCAACAGTCTTTTTCCTTTAGACCGCCCATTCAGGTGCTTGTTGACTTCCTTTAATCTTTTATTTCCGTTAATATTCTTGCTATTTTGAAATCTCTCATAAAGCATCCTCATTTTTTTTTCTCCTCTCCCAAAGACGAAGGTCAATTTTGACTTTTTCCCCACTTTCTGTGCAAATCCGCCCGGGCATTGATCAATGGAGGGAGGGAGGGGGGGTGGGGAGGGCAATTTCCAAGACATCATTTTTCACTCGGCATCCCCCCCCCCCCCCATCGAAGGCCAGCCAGCCAGCAAGGCAGGGGTATTTCTCTCTCCCGTACGCGTGCCATTCTGCCAATAATATGTAGGGTGGCCCTGTCAACTCGACCGAATGCACAGAGAGAAGACCTTTTAGTCTCGTCATTTACCCTCTAATAATTTCACATTTATAATTACAGTGTGCTACATTTTCGTTTAAATTTAAGAAAATTCTTGGCAACTTTTCTCACTGTAAACTTTCTTCTCATATTATTAGTAGCGAGGAAGGAGGCGGGGACGGAGGTGGCTCGTTTGCTTATTTAGTTTTCTCACATTAGCTAGTACTTTACTGATGTCATTTTACAGTTTTTTTTTTTATTTTTTCAAAATTCGCTCCAACGTTTTGATAAAAATTCAAAAATCAACTATTTTTAGATGCTCTTTAAAATGTATATTCTTGTGAATAAAGTCATAAGCCCATTTTCGTTTTCTTCATTCTAAATGCTTTTAAAACATAAACGAGGGCGAATCGAGGTTCCATTCACTCCTATATGCTTTTTTTTATCAGGATTAGGTAGAGTAGGCATCCAGCAAGTAATAAAAAAAAACTTTTATTTAATTATCGTCGACGTTTCGGGATCAAATCGATCCCATCTTCACGTGCAAAGTTTATCTTCCTGAAGATGGGATCGTGTTGATCACGAAACGTCGACGAAAATTAAATAAAGTATTTTTTTATTACTTGCTGGCTGCCTAGATCTACCTAATCCTGATAATTACCACTCAGACATCGAATTTTCTTCCTCCACTCGCACACACTCACACTCACACAGTCTTTTCGGCAACTTAGGCCATATAAAACTTTTACGATAACCGTTATTATTAATATATATTTTTTGGAGGTTCAGGCATTTCTATTTAAGCCTTTGGTATCCAAATGGCTTAAATAAAATCATCGAACTGCCTGGGGTCCGAACCCACGACGTTCGGTATAGAAGGTAGGCACGCTACCAACTAGACCAAGCCCGTAGTCCTACCTAAAGGCCCACACAGAGGAAACAGATCTTACATATAGATAATAGAAAGTTGAGTGCGTGTTTAGTCACACACTAGATTTTTTTTTTATTTAGGCGGATAACTAGACAATAATCCCCGGGGTAGGAATTCCCCATAAGATAGCCCAAATGTGTCAGGAGTTCGGCGGCGAATCAAATATTCATTAACAACATTCTTATAGGCATCACGTCCCATTCGAGAAAGAGAGAGAGAGAGAGAGAGAGAGCCAATGACTAAAGTCACTGATTGAATAGAAATTAGATATGGGGGGAAATTCCTCCGTCATTTTGTATACATACGTAAACCGATCATAAGGTAAAAAAAAAAAAAAAATAATAATAATCCACTACATGTTATTTCAAATAAAAACTTGAGATATCTTATTTACATAAAATCAAAATAATTTAATTTTAGAAGGAACCGGAGAATAAAACCAGCCGTTAATGGACGCCTCTCACATCAATTTAATTCGTAAATATTTCGACCGGCATCACGCCTGGTCATCATCAGTACAAAAATGATTTTTCGGAGGGCCCGTGTCAACCAATGTGTTAAAAATAATTTCTAATTCAGAGAAGCGGGGGACTAATGTCAGCATGTGCGAACGTTTTACGAATTAAATTGATGTGAGAGGCGTCCATTAACGGCTGGTATTATTCTCCGGTTCCTTCTATATACGAATAGTCCAGCAAAAGTCCTAATTCTAATTTAATTTTATTATAAAAAAAAATCTGGTGTGTGACTAAACACGCACTCAACTTTCTATTATCTATTCACATGTAAGATGTGCTTCCTCTCACTGGATTGAAATTATACGGTTATGTGCGTTGTTTCATGTGGATTTTTTTTTTCTTTTTTAATATATGGGTATACAATATTGATGTTGTAGGGGAAGGGTTTAGTTATGTTAAGTCTTTTAAGCGGGAGGGGGGAATATAACTATTAACATAATTAAATTCCTTGCGCCCGCGGGCTTGGTGTAGGGGTTAGCGTGCTAACCTCGTATACCAAAAGTCGCGGGTTCGGACCTCAAGCAGTCCGATGATTTTATTTAAGCCATTTGGATACCAAATGGCTTAAATAAGTCTTATATGGCCTAAGTTGCCGAAAAGACTGTGTGTATGGGTGTGTGAATGGAAAAAAGTGTGTTAAAAAAAAAAAAAAACTATCCCATGGATAGATAAAATGATAAACATAAGATTTTATAAAATTTTAGGATTTTTATTTTTGTTATGTTGGTAGCACTTATTCTTATAACGTTAATCTATTTCTGTCTGATTGGATGTATCCTAAAAAATTTAATTCCATTAGGGATAAAAATTACTAATATTAAGGGATTTGTTCATATATGACGTCATCATGGTGCAAAATAGCCTTTTCGCCATGTTAAATTCACGACAGCCGGGCTTGGTGTAGTAGGTAGTGTGCCTACCTTCTATACCTAGGGTCGTGGGTTTGGACCACAGTCAGTTCGATAATTTTATTTAAGCCATTTGGTTACCAAATTAGGGATGAAAATTATTAATATTAATAGATTCGTTTATATATATGACGTCATCAGGGTGCAAAATAGTCATGTTAAACTCACGACAGCAAGTTGATGCGGACTCGATTGTCAGGTTGTCGTTGAATAATTTAATATTTTTGTACATATTACGAGTAAACAATTCGCTTACTATGAGGATAAGTGCGACAAGTGCTCGAAACGTCGGCAACAAAATTTGTTGGCTGCTTGGCTCCCCTTCTAATTAAATATCTACAGCTAAAACAAATAAATAGCGGGAAATGAAGTGAAAATTTCTTCTTAAAGTTATTTAGTCAGATAATAATATACTCCCTCCCAAAAAAAAAAGATAAAATGTGAATAAATGATTCTGTTGGATCCAATTTCAGAAGAGGAATTTAAGAGAGAGAGTCGAGAGTGTGTGTGTGAATTCATGTAGGAGAATTGGGACCGTGACAAAAGGGACCGATCGAGTACTGTGATGGATTGATAGCATCGCGAGGGGTCAGATGTGTCCGAGCGTAGAGCAACAGCCAGGGGGTGATGGGCTCGCTTCCTGATCCTGACACTCCATTCGATGGCCGCCTTCGTTTTGCGAATAACAAGCAGCTTCTCTTCTCTTCTTATTTGCCTTTTGAACGAACGAAAGAAGAAGCCATCATCCCTCACAAACGAATATTTTATTTCTTTAATTTATTTTTTCTAAATTTTAATTATCTTTTTTTTACTTTCTTTTTACCTATATATATATATGTTAATATATATAGAGAGAGAAAGTATTGGATTCATGTCAAAAATTCGATGTCGAGGTTTTGATGGATATACACGTTTTGAGGTCCCCTGAATCCAAAAAATCTGGTGTGACTGGCGCACAGCACACAACTTTCTCTTACCCTTCGGTAAGAGAAAGTTGCGCACTGTGCTGGTCACACCAGATTTTTTGTGTCGAGATATATTTAGTTTCCGATAGCACCTTAGTTTCAAACTTGCATTTTAATTGTTGACTGCTTCAAATAAACTATGGTTATTTGTCAAAATTTTAATCTCATATTTGGACATTTTATACACAATATAGAATCGTAAATAAATACAAAATTTCATAAGAATTGGAAAAAAAAATTTTAAATGCGTAAAAAGTTCCAAAGGGGACCCCCTTTTGAATCGAAATTAACATACAAATCCCTATAGGAAATTAACATTGTTCCTATGCGAAGATGAGGTGGAAAGGGAATTTAAAAAGAGTAGAGAGAGACGATAATGTTTGCAAGTGAGAGAGAGACATATATGTTTTCTTGGAAACAATTAAAGACACAAATAAATTTTAAAAAAATGGGAATTTAAATAATAATTGATTTTTAATCTAATAAAAAGAAAAAGATTTAAATTCCGTTACCATGGCAACCATTTCTACTTTCCTATGAAGAACAAGAGTAAAGTGGTCTTCGGAAGATTTCAACGGCAAAATGAGAATATACATTTTAAAGAGCATCTAAAAAATAGTTCATTTATGAATTTTAAAAAAAATCCTTGGAGGGAATTTTGAGAAAATCGAAAAAAACTGAAAAAGTACATCAGTAAAGTACTAGTACTTTTTGGCCGATTTTGTTCAAAAGCTTATTTTGAGATTCTTCAAAGGTACCTAGCTTAAATATAAAATTTCAACCTCCTAGCTCAATTCCTTCATGCTAAAAAATCGTTACACACACACAGACACACAGACACACACACAGACCAATTTGCGGGACCCACTTTTTTGGACTCAGGGGACCTCAAAACATGTATATCCATCAAAATCTCGACATCGAATTTTTGACATGATCGCAATACTTTCTCTCCTATATATTTCATATATAGGGTACGAGAAAGTAAAAAGTGGTTTTCGCGACACGGTCTGTCTGTGTGTGTGTGTGTGTGTGTGTGTCTGTGAACAAAATATCTCAAGAACGGAAAGAGCTAGGAGGTTGAAATTTTATATTTAAGTTAGGCACCCCCATGGGACCTGACACGAAGCTTTTAATCAAAATCGGCCAAAGAGTACTAGTACTTTACTGATGCACTTTTTCAGTTTTTTTCGATTTTCTCAAAATTTGCTCCAACGATTTTTTTTTAAATTCAAAAATCAATTATTTTTTAGATTCTCTTTAAAATGTATATTCTCATTTTGCGATTGAAATCTTCTGAAGACCACTTTACTCTTGTACTCCATAGAAAAGATAGGAGAAATGGTTGCCATGGTAACAAAATATAAATATTTTGTCATACTTTTTTTTTTTTTTTTTTTTTTTTAAACATTCACACTTTTTTTCTCATTCACACTCACACTCCCACACACATTCACACTGTCTTTTCGGCAGCTCAGGCCATATAAGACATTTACGATAACCGTTATTTATGAATTTATATATATTAGGGTCCAGGCATTTTTATTTAAGCCATCTGGTATCCAGATGGCTTAAATAAAATCATCGGACTGCCTGGGGTCCGAACCCGCGACGTTTGGTATATGAGGTTAGCACGCTAACCTCTACACCACGCCCCGTGGGCTTTTGTCATACTTATAAATTTTACATCTTGAAAATCGAATGTACCCTACTGTCGGAAACTAAATACATGTCGACACAAAATATCTGGTGTGACAAGCACAGTACACAACATTTCGATTACCGAAGGTAAGAGAAAGTTGTGTGCTGTGCGCCAGGTCACACCAGATTTTTTTATATTTTAAATAAAAAAAAAATCTGGTGTGACTGGCGCACAGCACACAACTTTCTCTTAACTTCGGTAATATCAAGAAATATATCAAAAAGAGAGAAATATGTGTTGAAATCAGAGGGAGTATATAGAAATTTTTTTCGGGGGGGGCCTGATCTCAAAAATTTTGATTTCGCGGAACCAAATTTTTTTCCCCGTCTGTAAAAATATTTTGCCTTTTTTTTAGAGACACAAAATTTTAACCAAAATTAAAATTTTTCTTGTTTACCCGACGAGGGGACATTTCCCTCTTTGCGAACCAAAAATTTTACCTTTTTGAGACGTGAATTTCGCAGCCCCGGGCTTCCCTCTTTTGCGGAACCAATATTTTCGTGCTGCGGGCCGAGCAAACATTCCGGGGGGGGGGGGGCGAGACCCATATTGTCTCGTCTATATCCCTATATGTGTCTATGCATTTGGAAAATTTCGGGGGGGCCCCCTTATATACACCCCGGTTGGAATTATCATTTTCTTGCACTCAGTTCTTTTTAAGAATCAGTTTTAAGTTATAAATAATGCAGGAATAAACGAAACATAAAAAATAATGAATTTATAAGAACTAATTTTATTTTCTATTCATATAAATTGTTTTAAAATTAACAAAAAACATGAAAAATAATTACATTTATCAAAAAAACCAAACAAACAAAGAAAGCATGCTTGCCAAAAAAACCTTGAAATCTCATGAAAAGATTTTTCACTCAGAATTTATCTACTATTTATTAAAACTATGTACTAATATGTAGCCTACTATTTATTAAAAGTACCTTCCCTGACCGATAAAGGCTACATGCTTATGTAAAAAACTCAATTTTACCAAAAGTGGTCATTATCTACCTCTTGCACTCAGCCTATCTTCAATTTATAAGGGAAAATATTTATATTCTGTTACCATGGCAACCATTTCGTCTGTCTTTCCTATGAAGTACAAGAGTAAAGTGTACTTCAAAATATTTCATTCTTTTTTTTTTGAAAAAAAAAAAAAAAAAAAAAATGTATTCTGGAGTTTATTAATCGCGATTTATAATTTTTCTTTCTGCGCAAATTGAGATCAAATTCAGTCTGATCTGATTAGCAATTCGGAATCTACAAGGGTTTAATGAAAACTCACAAGGGTTTAAACCTACTAATAAGAATTTCCCGCGCGCGCCTCTCAAGCGGTAAAATAAAATAATAGCAAAAAATAAATGGTGAAATCTTTAGCTGAAGAATCATGCTTTCTAATCGTATTTTCAAAATAATTATTAGGGACCGACCGAAACAAGATTTTCAGCCGAAACCGGAACCGAATTTCGGCTCAAATTTCGTATGAGGGGAGTATATAAAAATTGTTTTCGGGGGAGGGGGAGGGCCTTAACTCAAAAATCTTTCTACGGAAAATTTTCTTTAAAGAAACTAAATTTTTTCTGCCCAGCGGAACATTTTCCCTTTTTGCGGAACCAAAGTTTGCCGCCCTAAAATGATTTTATTTTTTTTTTGCATGCGAGTCTCTTTCCATCTTTTCAGACTCAGGATTCGGCTACTTTTTGGCCGAAACCGTAACTGAAACCGAATATTCGGTCGGTTACTAATAATTATACCTATAGATAAGATCAGCTGCTCTTTGGATTCATTTAAAAGAAAAATAAAGGGAATTTTTTATAGTAGCCTACTTAAAAATTGATATTTATGATAAAGTTAAATGTTCTTTATTTTATAAGTTTGATTGTTAGAGAAATAAGTATTTTTTAATTATTTTGTGTTCAATTTTGTTTTGTTTTTATTTTATTTTTGTTTCTTTGCTGTAAAGACTAATTATATTTTGACTAAAAATATAATTTAAAAAAATATTGTTCCTTTATGTAGTGCCATTCCTTCATTGGAATATTTTTTTCCTGTGGAATGACCACTTTTCTGTAATAAATAAATAAATAAGGGAAAGTTGTGTGCTGTGCGATCATCACACCAGATTTTTTTTCTTTTGTTGCTGCTAATAAATAAATTTTACATTTCAATTAACGTGAAATGATTTTATGTGATATTTTGTCACTTTTTTTTGTTTATGTAGCTCTTATATTTATGAACATCCCGAAATCAGGATTAATAGAGAAAAAAAAAAAAAAAAAAAAGAGAGAGGATGAGGGAAAATCGAACATAATATAAGGAAGGGAAAGAGAAAGAGAGACGACGCGCGGGCGACTAATCGAAGGATTTACTTGGCCCATAAGTCATTTTAGCTTTGGGGAAATTGCTAGATTACAAGACTTAAATGGCAGCGACGAATTATAAATGATCGATTTGCTAAAGCCGCTTTTTATTATATTATATATATAAGAAGAAGAAGAAGAAACCACGAAGCAGTAGTCTCTTAAACCCTGTGACGTCATGTCACATGGGGGAGATTTTTTTACCTACCCACTCAGGTCATTTTTCATGGACCTAGAGCGCGATGTTATGCACACACAAGAGTCACCCTGTCAAGGATTTGAGTGACAAATGAACTGTTCGTGTCAGATAAGGGCTGAAATTTGACGTTAAACGGAAGGAAAGAAGGGAGGAAGGAACAAAAAGCTGATTGCTATCTGGGTGTCATTTCCGGATATATCGCTTATCTTTTAATACAATCCCGAGATATTAGCATAAACAGAACAATAACGTTTTTGTTTTGTTGTTATATATGATGATAAATGAAAGAGTTGAAAGAAAGTTTCACAATTGATCCGCTGGGAGCGCCAGTGCGCGGACCAGCGCTGTAGTTGATGGCGCTTGCCGCTGGGTGGCAGCACTTGTATTATATTAGATACGGAAATAGGGAATAAATATTTATAATGAATACAGGAGAAGCAGGAGTCAGGAGATTGAATTTAATTGTTAATTATCGACATTTCAGTCGCTAATCAAGACAATTAATTATTATTTTTAACAAAATTTTGCAATTTATAAAAAATTATTTTATTAATCATGTACTTATATGTACAGTGAGGGACAATATTAAGTCCCACTCATGCGTTTATTGTGATTATTTAATTATTTTTAAAAAAATATATATCTTTTAATAGAAACTTTCATTGTTCAAACCTAGTAAATTTCCAATCAAGATTTTCATTTTCTTTTATAAAAACAATGAAATAATCACAAGTAGAAAACGCATGGGTGGGACTTAATATTGTCCCTCACTGTACAATAGTAACTGACTTGTTGCTGGGGGCTTGTATTAATTATTTATTGAATAGAAGAACGTAATAAACACTCTTTATTGCAACTTTTCGGCTGGAATCAACCCTGCCATCTTTAGCCTTCAAAGAACATATTTAAATTTTATATACAAAAAATCTGGTGTGACTGTCGCACAGCACACAACTTTCTCTTATCTCTGGTATTCGAAAGTTGTCTTCTGTTCTTGTCACACCAGATTTTTCGTGCCGACATACATTTAATTTCTGCAGATATTTTAGAATTAAAGATGTAAAATTTATAAGTATGGGAAAATATTTATATTTTGATACCATGGCAACCATTTCTCCTATCTTTGGGGAGAATATATATATTATTTGAAAGAACATCTAATAAATAATTGATTTTTGAATTTTAATCAAAATCCTTAAAGCATATTTTGACAAAATCGAAAAAAACTGAAAAAGTACATCAGTAAAGTACTAGTACTTTTTGGCCAATTTTGATTAAAAGCTTATTTTCACGCCCTAGGGGGGTGTTTAACTGAAATATAAAATTTCAACCTCCTAGCTCAATTCCTTCATGCTTTAAATTGAACACACACCCACACACACACACCCACAGACAGACCATGCCGCGAAAACCACTTTTTTGGATTCAGGGGACCTCAAAACGTAAAGATCCATCAAAATCTCGACATCGAATTTTTGATATGAATCCAATACTTTCTCTCTATATATATATTACATATATACATAGGTAAGAGAAAGTAAAAATGCAAATAACTTGTTTTAAATATTTATTGTCTTATTTATCTGGATGCAAAATATACAGTTTCGGTTCGTCACCGAACCATCATCAGGCTGGTATCTTTAAATGTTGTGATAATGGTTCGCTGATGAACCGAAACTGGATATTTGGGGGGGGGGGGTCCAAACGTTATGTTATCATAGAACTACTTGTTCAGATTCAAGTCCTAAAATAAATGAATAAATTATAATATCTTATAAAATACAATAAAATGTTACAAAATACAATTTATAACAATTCACCAAGCTGACGTTTCGATTCCGTGTTTGAACCATCCTCAGAGCCGGCGAAAAGTCATTATGAAAGTGCCATAGTGGATTTTATACATTGTTGAACAACTCTTATATGGACCCTGTTATGCATTAGTGTGTCAAGCGCCAAAAAAAAAAATTAAAAATTGAGTTAAGCACGGAATATTGTTTCAAATGCTATAATTAATAGTATTTTTTTATGGAATATGTACTAAAAAAATTTATATTTAATGTTACTTGTACAAATGACAAAAAAAAAAAAAAATTATATATAATCCAATGAAAACAAAAAACTTTAATGTTAATTTTGTCAAATCTCGGTAGCTGGCGCTTGACACACTAATGCGTATCAGGGTCCATATAATAAATATATACCGAAGATGAGATGACCAGGTACATTTATGACTTTTCGCCAGGTCTGAGGATGGTTCAAACGCGGAACCGAAACGTCAGTTGTGTGAATTATATGTATAAAGAAATAACCTTGGCTGCATCTCTCATTAATAAAGTGTTATTCCTTTTTTGATGTGACGACGTTTCGAATCTTACTCAGGACAAAAAAAAATCTATCGTTACCAATTTTATTAGCTAATAAAAGCAAGAAATTTGTCTTTTTGATTATTAACTAATTCCTACTTTCAATTTATATTAGCAAGAAGCTGAAACCCTTTCTGCTTTTGATGCTGCGCCACTTTAAGTAAAGCAAGAGTTATTATTAACTTAGGAATAATTTAAAATTGCTCACTTAATAGTCGAGAGTACAATTTGAAGCTATTTGAATTCAAATGAGCGAGCGAGCGTTGGGTTGCTTGCTTGTTAATCACGTCACTCGACACCCGTCAGTCAGTCAATCAGTCAAGATGCTTTTTGCAGCAACAACAACAACAACAACGAAAAAATGCCATTGGTGGGGGGAGGCTCAATTTGCATCCTTTAACTAGCTAAGGAACCCTCGGTTTTGATCTTGTCAACTCAACACTGTTGCTTCTTATTAACGCTCCAAGATGAGGGAAGCAACGAACAGGCCTCTCGCTCCCACTTAATGGATCAGTGGAGTTAATTGGAAATGCTAACCTTAAAATACCACGCTTTAATATTCTATTAAATTTAGTAAAATTTTGTGTTAAAAAGGGATTGAGAAAAAAACGCCTAGGTGGTTAATTAAGGTATAGATGTGACTGGTCGCACACAACTTTCTCTTGCCCTTGGTAATTGAAAGTTGTGTTCTGTGCTTGTCACACCAGATTTTTTGTGTCGAGATATATTTAATTTCCACCGATATATTAAAAAAAAAAACACACACTTTTTTCCCATTTAAACTCACATTCACAAATATTTGGTATCTAAATGGCTTAAATAAAATCATCGGACTGCCTGGGATCCGAACCCCCGACCCTTGGTATACAAGGTTACCAACTACGCCAAGCCCGAGGGCAAAAAATAATTTTATTATTACGGTAATATTTCGAATCACTCATCAGAACGCATACAAATGAAATTGAAAAATATATTGGCTGGAGGGGATCCAGGGGGGCGAAGCCCGCCGAAGGCACGGGCTAGTGATTGATTTGAAAATTAAAAGCGAAATAAGAGTTACATCGGACTTTTGAATTTGTTCATATTAAATTACAATATATTTTCCTTAAAAAAATAAAAATAAATATATAAACTATTACGTTACTTTATACTTTCTCTTACCTCTATATATATGTTAATATATAGAGAGAGAAAGTATTGGGTTCATGTCAAAAATTCGATGTCGAGATTTTGATGGATCTTAACGTTTTGAGGTCCCCTATCTGTGTGTGTTCAATTTTAAGCATGAAAGATTGAGATTGAGGGTTGAAATTTTATATTTAAGTTAAAAACCCACCTAGGGCGTAAAACTAAGCTTTTAAACAAAATCGGCCAAAGGGTACTAGTACTTTACTGATGCACTTTTTCAGTTTTTTTCGATTTTCTCAAAATTCGCTCCAACGATTTTTAAAAAAATTCAAAAATCAATTATTTTTTAGATTCTCTTTGAAATGTATATTCTCATTTTGGCATTGAAATCTTCTTAAGACCACTTTACTCTTGTACTCCATAGGAAAAGTAGAAGAAATGGTTGCCATGGTAACAAAATATAAATATTTTCTCATACATATAAATTTTACTTTCTCTTACCTATGTATATATGTAATATATATATAGAGAGAAAGTATTGGATTCATGTCAAAAATTCGATGTCGAGATTTTGATGGATCTTCACGTTTTGAGGTCCCCTGAATCCAAAAAAGTGGTTTTCGCGACATGGTCTGTCTGTGGGTGGGTGGGTGGGTGTGTGTCAAATTTTAAGCATGAAGAAATTGAGCTAGGAGGTTGAAATGTTATATTTAAGTTAAACACCCCCCGGGACCGGAAAAATAAGCTTTTAATCAAAATCGGCCAAAGAGTACTAGTACTTTACTGATGTACTTTTTCAGTTTTTTTCGATTTTCTCAAAATTCGCTCTAACGATTTTGATTAAAATTCAAAAATCAATTATTTTTTAGATGCTCTTTCAAATGTATATTCTCGTTTTGCCCTCAAAATTGTTTGAAGCACACTTTACTCTTGTGCCTCATAGGAAAGATAGGAGAAATGGTTGCCATGGTAACAAAATATAAATATTTTCCCATACTTATAAATTTTACATCTGAATTCAAATATTCCCTACTGCCGGGAACTAAACACATGTCGACACAAAAAATCTGGTGTGACAAGCACAGTACACAACTTTCGATTACCGAAGGTAAGAGAAAGTTGTCTGCTGTGCGCCAGTCACACCAGATTTTTACATCTTGAATTCTAATATATCGGCGGAAAGTAAAAAATATCTCGACACAAAAAATCTGGTGTGACAAGCACAGAGCACAGCTTTCGATTACCGAAGGTGTGTGCTGTGCGCCAGTCACACCAGATTTTTGGACGTTGTGTGTAATTGTCAACTCTGCTGTCAAAGAGTATAATAAAATTATAAGACAATCTATACTATTATATAAAAGACAATCTCTGTCTGTCTGTCTGTCTGTCTGTCTGTCTGTCTGTCTGTCTGTCTGTCTGTCTGTTTGTAACGCATAGACTCCGAAACTACTGGACCGATTTTCATGGAGTTTTTTTTAATGGGTAGGGAATTTTCCGGGGGTGGTTTTAGGCTATCATTATATCGAATTAGGGGTAGGGAACCCCCCCTTTTTGGGGGTTATCAATTACCCCATAGCAAAGCATTGGAAAACAGGATCTAACTCGCTTTATGAAAAATATATTTATCAAATCTTTAAAATGAAAAATAAAAACTCTTCCTCCCCCTAACAATTCGACATTTGAAAAGATTTTTCCGCTCTGCGCCCCCCCCCCTAAAATTTTATTTTTTTTATTTTTCATTCGATTTTAATAAAATTTAAAATGACGCTTTCTTAGGGTGTAAATAATTGAAAAATGGTATTTTAGACATCAGAAAGTTCAATCACCCCCCTGACCCCCCTGAAATTTATTTTTCATTCGATTTTAATAAAATTTAAAATGACGCTTTCTTAGGGTGTAAATAATTGAAAAATGGTATTTTAGACATCAGAAAGTTCAATCACCCCCCTGACCCCCCCTAAAATTTATTTTTCATTCGATTTTAATAAAATTTAAAATGACGCTTTCTTAGGGTGTAAATAATTGAAAAATGGTATTTTAGACCCCAGAAAGTTCAATCACCCCCTGACCCCCCCCCTGAAATTTATTTTTCATTCGATTTTAATAAAATTTAAAATGACGCTTTCTTAGGGTGTAAATAATTGAAAAATGGTATTTTAGACCCCAGAAAGTTCAATCACCCCCCTGACCCCCCTGAAATTTATTTTTTATTCGATTTTAATAAAATTTAAAATGACGCTTTCTTAGGGTGTAAATAATTGAAAAATGGTATTTTAGACATCAGAAAGTTCAATCACCCCCCTGACCCCCCTGAAATTTATTTTTCATTCGATTTTAATAAAATTTAAAATGACGCTTTCTTAGGGTGTAAATAATTGAAAAATGGTATTTTAGACATCAGAAAGTTCAATCACCCCCCTGCCCCCCCTGAAATTTATTTTTCATTCGATTTTAATAAAATTTAAAATGACGCTTTCTTAGGGTGTAAATAATTGAAAAATGGTATTTTAGACATCAGAAAGTTCAATCACCCCCCCTGACCCCCCCTGAAATTTATTTTTCATTCGATTTTAATAAAATTTAAAATGACGCTTTCTTAGGGTGTAAATAATTGAAAAATGGTATTTTAGACATCAGAAAGTTCAATCACCCCCCTGACCCCCCTGAAATTTATTTTTCATTCGATTTTAATAAAATTTAAAATGTTGCTTTCTTAGGGTGTAAATATTTGAAAAATGGTATTTTAGACATCAGAAAGTTCAATCACCCCCCTGCCCCCGCCCTGAAATTTATTTTTCATTCGATTTTAATAAAATTTAAAATGACGCTTCCTTAGGGTGTAAATAATTGAAAAATATATTAATCAAATATTTAAAAAAAAAAAATAAAAACTCTTTTTCATAATTAATTAAAATACATTTATCTGGACAACTCTTAGTCATATCCCGAGACGCCGCCCGCCAGGGCCTAGCGGGGTAGGGTTGCCGAAGGCAACCCTACCGCAGCTAGTATTCAATATAGAGAAATATTGAACGCCCCCCCCCCGTCCCCCCCTTCTTTAATGTATTCATTTAAAATGCAAATTTTTAATTCATCTTAGACGACATTTCTATTTCCTTCGGGTCTTGCTTGATCTTAAACGGATTAACCGTGATTGTGTGAAAATATTTGCCCAAGTTTTAAACCCCTTAAGCTAAGATCTGTTTTCACTCTCTCAAGAGGAAGGAGTGCATTTCTGAAATCCACCCTCTCTCTTTGCTTGTTTATAATTATTAAACATCTTGAAAACAGAATCTTTTTTTTGATTTTTAAACAAAAAAAAAAAATTGGCGTGATTTTTTTTTTTCAACCTCAATTAAATTTCTGGTGCCTATTATAAGGAATTTTTCAATGCGTTTTTTTTTTATTTTTAAATGAATTAAATTCATAAGATATTATTGGGACATCGAGCTATAATTTGTTTAATGATTTATTAAAAAATTATCGTAATTATTTTTTTTGTTATCAAGCAAATACAAAAAAACAATCTGCCCCAATAATCTTTAATTTTTTTTAAATTTAAAAATGAATTTATTGTTATTATTAATCACATATTAATTAAGAAATTTTTAAAATAAGCTTAGATGATTTATTTAAAAATCAACTGTCAAATTAGTTCAGCATTCTTGCAATAGATGGCAGGCTAGTCTAACAGCTGATCCCCTTTTTGGCCTATATTTATATGCTTTTATAAAAGATACATAATATATAATAACATTTATAAAGTATTTATTGTTAAAAGATCAATGAAAATCAACCAAATCCATTAAATATTATTAGCTACCATTCTGAAATCTCTTGGCAAATTTTTGAATTACTTGATTTTTTGGGCATACTTTTTATGACACACAACGCTCTCTTATCGGGAAAAACATGCGTAACACCTTCGGTCCTATTCCGCCTTAAGCAGTTTCGGAGTTAATTTTTTAATTTGTATTTTTCGCCATAGAATCCGTCCCTATTGGTATCCAATTTAATTGAAATAAATTTTTTTGCTTGGGATGGGATCCGAACCTTCGACCTTTGGCACCAGAAGCTAATCCTCTTCCTCTGAGCTACAGATCAAAAGGCTAATTCAAAAATTAAAATAATAAAATGTCACAATTATTATTCTATAAATAATCATATATAATAAATTTAATCTTTAAATTTTTCATTCTAATATTAAAAAAAATAAATTTTTACTATTATTTGTTTCTGTAGTAGTGTGTTCCTACCTGAGAGAGAAAAAGAGTATGAATGGAGATGGTCGCGCCATCTCGTTGCTGAGTCAAGCACTGAATGGGAAGCCCCTCTGATCCCGGCCCCGGCCCCGGCAGCCGCTATACGTCTTTGGAATACTAATAGGGGGACCAAGCAGCAATCAATGGTCCCCGGGGCCGCGCCCTCCGGAACACGGAAACAGCCTCAGTCCTCTATCGCTTTAAATACTAAGAAGCTTTCGATATAATGAATGGATAAGAACAATGCGCAAATCAACTAATGAAGAAAGAAACTCTCATTCATTCAAGGACAATCATCGATACGACACCTTCCTCAGGCCACAGGCTCTGAGGATGGTCTTAACCCAAGACCGAAATGTCAGCATAGAAGACCTAATAAATGAGGATGCCATTCTTTTCTTTACACATTAATGATTATCCATATCTTTTATAAAATGTGGATTTTATAGCTGGATAATCGAAAAGGATAGCAGCTAAAATTATTTCATTTATTGGCCCACTTCGGTCTTGGTCAAGAACATCCTCAGAGCTTGCGGGCTGTCAATATAGGCATACAATCAATCATAAATTCCATGAACATTCGGTTACAGATATTTAAAAAATATTAGTATGTATAATTGAAGCTTAATGAGTGATACTGAGAGAATTATATAACCGAAACTCTTCAACCACGCTGATTTTTCGGGAAAAATGAAAACATTTTTCCAAATGGGTATGTATAGGCCTAATGATTGAATTACAATTTAGAAAATACAAAAATTAATAAAAATAAGCTAATTAGTTGAGTACAGATGAGGATGGTCTTGACCAAGACCGAAACGTCAGCCTAGAGGGCCAATAAATGAATTAATTTTACCTGCTATTATTTTATTTACCTATTATCTTGTAACTTCTTCAGAAACATTTTGTAGGCATTCTTAAAATTTGTTAAAGTGAGAATTGAAGCATTGTAAATATTAAGTAATAAGCATGGGCGTAACTAGGAAATTTGGCTGGGGGGCCTGGAAGACCCCATAATGACTCAATTTTTATTAGGACGGGAGGCCCCCGGACCTCTCTAGTTACGCCCATGCTAATAAGCCTGAAAATTCGTTATTGATTTATTTTTAGTAAGATCCTGAAGATGGGGTCGTATCGCTTCCGAAATGCCGTTTCAAAGCAGTAGCGGATCCAGAGGAGTTTCTCGGGGGAGGATCTGGTGTGACTGGTCACACTTTCATTAATTTAAACGTGCATACCAGAATTGGTATATACAAATGAAATTTTTAAGTATTAATTATATTTAAAAAAAAAATATGTTTCTCAAATATTGTGCTGGGGGAGGGAGGGTAATTATCCCCTTTACTCCCCCCCCCCCCTTGTATCCGCCCTTAGCTCAAAGTTGAATAAGCCTTCAACATGGTGCTTTCATTCATATTATTTAATTTTTTAGACAGCGTTACAAACTAAATGGTGAAATGTTCAAAAGAGGTGAAGTTTCGAAAAAGAAGAAGAAATCAGAGCATGGATGGGGTCACCATTGAAATTGAAAAATTGAAAAAAAATTTATTTGTTCAACAGTGTTTGTTTTACAAATGGAGTTGAGTGGTTACAAAAAAAATCTGGTGTGACTGGCGCACAGCACACAACTTTCTCTTACCTTCGGTAATCGAAAGTTGTGTTCTGTGCTTGTCACACCAGATTTTTTGTGTCGACATGTATTTAGTTTCCGACAGTACGGTACATTCGATTTTCAAGATGTAAAATTTATAAGTATGGGAAAATATTTATATTTTGTTATATTTTGTTACCATGGCAACCATTTCTCCTATCTTTTCTATGGAGTACAAGAGTAAAGTGGTCTTCAGAAGATTTCAATCACAAAATGAGAATATACATTTTAAAGAGCATCTAAAAAATAATTGATTTTTGAATTTAAAAAAAAATCGTTGGAGCAAATTTAGAGAAAATCGAAAAAAACTGAAAAAGTGCATCAGTAAAGTACTAGTACTCTTTGGTCGATTTTGGTCAAAAGCTTCGTGTCACGTCCCATGGGGGTGTCTAACTTAAATATAAAATTTCAACCTCCTTGCTCTTTTCGTTCTTGAGATATTTTGTTAACAGACAGACACACACACACACACACACACAGACAGACCATGTCGCGAAAACCACTTTTTTGGATTCAGGGGACCTCAAAACGTGAAGATCCATCAAAATCTCGACATCGAATTTTTGACATGAATCCAATACTTTCTCTCTCTATATATATTAACATATATATAGAGGTAAGAGAAAGTAAAAATAAATAAATAAAAAAATAAAATAAATACACAATTATTGTTAATTTTAAATCTTCGGACAATTCCAAAACAAATGTTCTAGTTTTAAGAGCACTTTTTATAAAAAGGAAATTTCCCCCTCAGAGATGTCACACATGTAGTTGGCCAAGTATTGCCTCTTTATGTTCCCATACATTGAACACCTGAGGAAGATGTGAGGCAAGGTCTCCTCTTCAAATAGGTTGCACATTGTACATATTACGTTTTGGGTTAATTCTGTATCCGCAACCCCCAGTCCAGAATGGGTCACCTATTCGATACTAAGCATAGTTCGACAGCATTTTATAAATAAGCTGTTAAAATCGAACATCACATGGTGCAAATAATAATACAGAAGAAGCAGCGAGAGGGGAGTCAGAGAGCAAGAGAGCAAGCAGGTCGCCTGCTGCCCGGAGGAATTAGTCGAGGGTTGTCGCCTTGCGATGATTTACTGTCTTGCGCTTATTGCATTTCCTAGAGAGAGAGAGAGAGAACAGGCTAATCATCCTGAGGACACCTCCTGCCATTAAGGGTTCATTACGGGTCGTACGGAATTTATTTATAGGCGCAGTTGTAAGTAGGAATGATGGCCAATCTCATTACGGCAGTTAAGATCCCGAGGGACCAACCAACCACTTGGGGATGAGTCATACGGGAGGAAAAAAATAGGTCACAAAAGAGAGAGGAGGGTATTTATTCTTAAAGATGATGGAACAAGGTTGAAACCAACATTTACATGGGCGGGGGAGGGATAATCTAGTGTGACTGGTCGCACAACTTTGATTTCCATCCTAATCATTTTGATCGTATAGTTAAATCTTTTTTTTTTTTTTTTTTTTAATAAAACATTCACACTTTTTTCTCATTCACACTCACACTCACACACACATTCATACAGTCTTTTCGGCAACTTAGGCCATATAAGACTTTGACGATAACCGTTGTAGAGAATATATCTATTGTGGGGTCAGGCATTTCTATTTAACCATCTGGTATCCAAATGACTTAAATAAAATCATCGGACTGCCTGGGTCCGAACCCGCGACGTTTGGTATAGGAGGTAGGCGCGCTACTTACTACGCCAAACCCGGGGGCATAGTTAAATCTTATTCTCTCAAAAGACTTGTCGTTACTGTGTAATATTGATAAATATATTCACACTCACATTCACACAGTCTTTTCGGCAATTGAGACCATTTAAGACTTTGACGATAACCGTTGTATTAATAATTAAATATATTGAAGGTCCAGGCATTCTTATTTAAGTCATTTGGTATCCAAATGCCTTAAATAAAATTATCGTAATGCCTGGGGTCCGAACCCGGGACGTTCGATATAGAAGGTAGACACGCTACCAACTACTCCAAGCCCCGTGGGCTAAATATAAAGTTGGATGAACACACACCCACTTTTTTGGAATCAGGGACCCAAAAAACGAGTATTTCAACATCCTCGACATTGAATTTTTTATACGATCAGAATAATAATAATAATGGCGCAGTCCTGATTATTTAAATTCTTTTTTCAAAAAAAAAAGAGACTTTTTGTGGATTATATATACCAATTTTATCGTGGTTTATCTGTGTTCTCATCATTAGGGCTCGGATTTCGCCCTATTTGCCTTTTTTTAATTTATGGGTTAAAATTTAGGCCAATATGATATGTATACGTTTCATGAAATTCTGAATAAAATAAGAGGCATTTGTTAGTGCCTATAATGCCTATTTTGGCCGATTCTGGGTTTTAGTGCCTATTTCATCTATAAATGCCTTTTTTAGTGCCTATTTTAAGTTCAAATAGCCAATTTCAATTTTTTTTCGAGCTATACATAGCCTAAATTTAAAATTTTTTTGAAATATCAAGAAAATATTTCAAGGGGGTAGGGGGGGTAATTACCCCCTTTACCCCCCCCCCCCCAGAGATTTAAAAAAAAAAAAACTTTTTAAAAAAAAAAATTATTTTTAAAATAAAATTTTAAAAAATTAGTACTTAAAAAATTTGATTTGTATTTGTATTCTGGCAAACAAGCAACAGAATTACCGAAATTAAGAAAAAATTGTGTGCTATGCGACCAGTCACACCAAATTACCAAAAATAAGACATCAATTTTTTAAATTTTTTTATATTATTTCTTAAATAATACCTTTTTAAGTACCTTTTTAAGTGCCTATTTTTACAATAAATGCCTTTTTAAGTGCCTATTTTAATAATTTTTAGTGCTTAGTTGCCTGCCTATTTTAAAGATTTTAAGTGCCTATAAATCCGAGCCCTACTCATCAGACACTCTTTTTTTGAAAAAAGAATTATTAATACATATATAGGTAAAAGAAAGTAAATATATATATAAAAAATCGAATTTTTTAAGTATTAATTTTTAAAATTTTATATTAAAAATAAAATTTAATTTTCAAAAAAAAAAAGTATATATATAATAGTGGAGTTTCCGTCTGTCACGCTCTGTTTGACCAACTTCCATTGGAATTTTGAAACTTAATTTTTTATAGAGGATTTATGGAGAGTCCGGGAAAATACTCGGGTCCCTAAATTCCTATAACTTTTTGAGTTATTAATTTCTAAAGTTACGATTTCTCCCATAGGAAAGGTATAGAGAAGGAGCAGTCGGAGTCGGAGCAAGTGCACAGTACTTGATAACGGCTGCAGAATAAGCAGTTGAAACGTTGTACAGTATTTATATATTTTTAATAAATATTTAATACAAAAATGTGGTCTATAATTAAAAATTCTCCTAATAATAATATTTATGTATTCTTTGCATTGATGTATTCTGTGAATATAAACAAATCCTCAAGCAGGCACTGGAATACGTAGTATTCGTAGCATACGTAGTAGGGTCGGGCCAGCTGGAGAGGGGCGAAGCCTCCCTGTCAAGGCACGAAACCCGTCCAAGGCGGGCGGCGCGGCTAGTTTTTCTCAAATTTCGGGAGAGGGGGGGGGGTGCGGTAATTACCACTTGTCTTCAGTAAATATTTATTCTATCCATATCAGATTTCAGATTTAATTTCTTTTATATCTGCCTTTGGACCAGAGCACAGAGGTAGAACATTCGCTTCTAGTGCTTGATAGACGGACAGACGGATACTCCGCTATTATATATATATAGATTTCATTATTTGTTCAACCTGAACTCTGTTATTTTCTAAATAATCCTGGTTTGAGATCCTATTTTTTCAACGTTTCGATTGCCGATCGCACTCATCATCAGGACAAAATAGGTGATCGAATCTATCTATTATGAATATGGGTGGAAATAGGCGGAAACGCCCAAGGGCCCGTAGAGTGTGTATCTATATTATGAATGAAAAGTTTTATTCAATCAAAATTGTTTGGACTGACAAGTCTCAGGTGGCGTTAAAAAGAAAAAAAAAAATAATAATATTCCTCTCCCTCCCTTTATATTTCGCTCAAGGGTCATAATATTATCATCAAGGGTGGACACACATGCCACATACTTTTTTTTAATTTCACCATCTAATTTTCGTTCAAAAGAAAAAAAAAAAAAAAAAAGCTTCCTCGATCTTGAGTAATATTCCAGGATTAGTCTGGAGTCAACCCCTCAGCTAGCAGAGAGAGGACACTGGCAATATGTTGTCCTCTATAAATCATTGTTAGCAATGACTAGCCAGCCCTTCTTCCCCCTTTCCCCTTCTCCTTCTTACCCTCTAGAAAATATTAGCTCATTTATATGGAAATGTTTCGACGTCGTCATTTTCTAGTAAAAGATACCGGTGAAAAATTTCCTTGACGTTAAAGCTTCCCCCTTTGGTGTCCATCTTTGGACTCAATAAGACACAAACCCTCCCCCCTTTCTCGATGTCTATATCTTAGGGTTTATTTATTATGCATTAGCTCCTCCTGTTTTCATCATACATATACCCATTTGAATAGCGAATTCTCTCTCTCCAAAAAAAATAGAATATATTAGCTAAGCCCTGGATTTGATATTCTATTAACTTCGTGCTTACCTTAGTGAAGTCAAATAAATGAATGTACAGTGCGTCACTTACCTGAAACAAAAAGAAACAAAAACCTTATTAAATTTAATTGAAAATACAAATATATTATTTTCTCTTATATGGACTCTGTTAACGCATTAGTGTGTCAAGCGCCAGCTACCGAGTTTTGAGAAAATTAACATTAAAGTTATATATAATTTTTTTTTGTCAATTGTGCAAGTAACATTCAATATAAATTTTTTTAGAACATATTTCTTAAAAAATACTATTAATTATAGCATTTGAAACAATATTCCGTGATTAACTCAATTTTTAATTTTTTTTTGGCGCTTGACACACTAATGCATAGCAGGGTCCTTATAAAGTATTAGTTTCATGTCAAAAATTCAAGATTTTGTTGGAAATACACGTGTCCGAGTATGTTTAGAATAAAGTACACGGTAAAAAAAAAATCTTAATTTTAGTGTGTTTTACAAATTTCCCTTGTAAATGATAACTACTATGCATTTATCTACTAAATTTACGCGTTCAAATGTTTACAACAAAAAAAAATTTTAAAATTATAATTTTCTTCGAAAAATAGAGTATGTATTGTAATTTTACATTCATTGTATAGTAATTTTCGTTAAAAATTGTATTTTTTTTGAAGCAGTTTGTGAATTGTAAAATTACCACACAATTGCACTCTAATTTTCAAATGTCTTTCGAAAATTACAATACATTTGTAAATGGTTTTTTGCAAAGACTTACTAAATTTAAATTAAAGAAATGAGCTACGAATTTGAGTCTGAGGCGAGAAAAAGGAGCGTAGTTAGGGGTGAGGCCACTCCTGTTATATAGAATAAAAATTGTCAATTGTACAGTCGACACCACAAGTGCCTGATGTGTCTCGAGGGTGGAGACATGAGCTTAGTCTAACAAACGAATATTTTTACAATAAATAAATCATTTTTTTTTTTTTTAAGGTAAGCGTTTCGAAAAAAACGTTATTATCCAATGAGAAGCTGGTTACTCAAGGCGGCAAGAGATGTCGTTAGTTCTTCCCATAGGGAAACAAGCGTTTGTCCATTTCATTTGAAAGTTTTCAGCAAATTAATTAAAAGCCAAAAATTAATTATTCTTTAACACAATCTATATATATATAATTCGCTAATGTTCGACTGTCTGTCTGTCTGTGTCCATCTGTCACGCTGTTTGACCAATTTCCAGTTGGAATTTTGAAACGAAATTTTAGATACTTAAAGAGGACCCTTTAAGAATTACAGGAAAATTATTTTCATCCCGAAATTCCTATAATTTTTTCAGTTATTAATTCCTAAAGTTAGGATTTCTACCATAGGAAATGTATAGAGAAATATCTATGAATTCATTGCATTTTCTATGAATGTAAACAATCCTTCAGCGGGCACTGGATTGGAACGGAATAATAATTTTCTTTTCATAATTAAAAAATGGAGAGGATCCGCCTCAGTCGGGCCCGAGCCAGCTGGAGGGGTTGCCTAAGCTCAAGGTTTCACTCTCGAGCACATCAGACACTTGTGGTACCGACTGTACAGTTAGGGACATAATTAAATCCCACCCATTCTTTTTCTACTTGTGATTATTTCATTGTTTAAAAAAAAAAATAGTATATATTTTTTAATTTGGAACTTTCATAGTTCAAACCTAGAAAATTTAAGAAAACGTATAGGTGGGACTTAATTATGTCCCTCACTCGTACTCTTGAAAAAATGACTGAATTTAATTGCCTTTTTTCTTGACTATAAGGTGCATTGCCATCTTTTTTTTTTATTTAAGGTCTTTTTCGGCATCGGAAGCCATTTAGACTCTGTCTCTATTAAATGTCAATTAAATTTTGCTCAGGGGCCCACATCTTGTGGGCACGTGGATGGCGACCACGAGCTGCCCGAGCTGGGAAATTTCTTTAAATGTCTGTCTCTTCCTTCCTCTTTTCAACAGACGTCAGACCGTGCGACGGGCCGGCCTGTCCTATTTCTTTCGGTCGTAAACACGTATGATAGGGTTAGAGGGAAAGAGTAAGGTTCGCCGACCCCGGATCGCTGGAATAAGTCGAGGAGAGAAGAAGATTGATAGCCAATTAAATTGAAATAAATTTTGTCTCCTGAGCCAGGACACGAACCCGCGACCCTTGGTACAGAACGCTACCAAGTCCCGAGGGCGCATTGCCATCTAATTAAATATGAATTAAATTGTTGTTGTTGTTGTTGTTGTTATTAGGCCAATTGTTTTGATCAAATCAATAATCTAATCAGCGTTAACTCAAAACAAATGTTGAGAGACTCATAACCCCCCCCCCCCTTCTCGTAAAAAGACTTTTTATGATGTTCAAAAAGAAAAAAAAAAAAAAAAATCTAATCCAAGCCTCCTCTGCAGGGAGTCTCTACATCTCTCTCTCTCTCTCTCTCTCTTCTTCGTTAATTCCGTTTTCCAAGTTGATGCTCATCACTTGGAGGAAAAGTCGTTTCGAATTTTATATCTATTTACATGTTAATTAAATACCAAAACATTTGGCTAAAAAAATAAAAATAAATAAAAACGTCAAATGCATTTATGCAAAAACATATCATCTATGTTTAGGTAAAAGAAATAAGAAAAATATTTTATTTAAAAAAAAATTAAAGCTCTTTTTCCTAAAAGGCGTGAAACCACACGAGAGTCCCTTGCTTTTTTTTATTGAAAACCACAACCTGGTAATTAAATAAGGTCAGGGGTTCGTAAATTCAATTGAATTGACTACAAATCACCGGGGGGGGGGCTGGCAATAGAAAAGGGCAACAGTCACCATAATCGTTGCGGTTAAGCGATGCCAAGTGCGGCGAAAACCCGGATGGGTGACCCCGGGGAATCAGCGAGTTGAACGTTCCCCGACAGCCCTCTGTATTATTAATAATAATAATATATATATGTAATGCATTCTTATCCCCCCTAATGGCCTCACTTGTCAGTAGCCCAATTCGCTAATGTCCGTTTGTCTGTCACGCACTATTTTGACAATTTTTAAATAAAATTTTATATGCCTAAAGAGGACTTTCTAGGCATTACATGAAAATTATTTTCGAGCCGAAATTCCTATAACTTTTTGAGTTATTAATTTCTAAAGTTACGATTTCTCCTATAGGAAATGTTTAGACAATTATTTATTCTTTGCATTTATGAAATAGGCAGAAATAATGAGCAAAGCAGATAGTTTATATTTCAATTTATTGTCAAACCAGGGCCGACGTTTCAGTCACATATGTGACAATCTTCACGGCCAGGTTAATGTCTGAAAAATATATTAATCCTCGCCAAGTTATATTGCAATATATTTTTCAGACATTAACCTGGCCGTGAAGATTGTCACATATGTGACTGAAACGTCGGCCCTGGTTGGACAATCAATTGAAATATAAACTAGCTGCTTTGCTCATTATTTCTACCTATTTTAATATCAACATTCAGCCAGGGGGGTCAAACTCGGTTTGTTTACATTTTTTCCATTTCAAGAGAGTGACGTCATGGAGCTCCTCCTTTTGTAAAAAATCGTTCTAAACAATCAATTTATAAAAATGTAAACACGGCATATTATTAATAAAACAGTGTAAATACCAGATTCTCAATTAGTTTAGTCAGAAACTATACAATTTGCAAATAAAACAAAATGAATGTGAACTAGGTTATAAACAGTCAACAAAGCTGCCAAATAGAAAAGTATAAGCAAGGAGGAGCTTCATGACGTGGACCAATCAAAAACTGTGACCTGAAAATTGTTTGTTTACTAGTTTCTGGCCAACCTGTGTATTTAAAGACCTTGCATTCAGCCTCCTTCAAATAAAACATTTATGTATTCTTTGAATGTAAACAAATCCTCAAGCAGGCACTGAATTGGTATATTGGATCCCACTAGAATTGTCTCCAGGCAACTGATTACGAGAGAGAGAGTTGCTGTGACATCCCGCCCGGTGGAAGGATAAAAAGAACTAGATAGAGGATTAGTTCGTTAACTACGGTAGAAATGAAAACAGGAGATGTAACTTCACGGTGTGCCGGTAGATGGCTACCATGGAGGGTGACAGCTCTATGGGAAGAATGTTTATAAGTAGGGTCCGACCGAAACAAGATTTTCAGCCGAAACCGAAACCGAATATTCGGCCTCAACCTTAGTTTCGGCCGAAACCGTAACCGAAACCGAAACTTGTATTTCCTATAAAAATTTTTTTTCATTTTACCTTTTTTTTCCCTCCCGTGAAAATCATTTTACCTTTTTTTTAGGGAGACTAAATTTTTTTCTCCCTCAAGTGCAAATTATTTGACTTTTTTTTTTTTGCATGCGAGTCTCATCCCATTTTTTCAGACTCTGGTTTCGGCCGGCCGAAAGGTTCGGCTACTTTTTGGCCGAAACCGAAACTACGGCCGAAACCATGATTTTTGGCCGAAACTGGCCGAAACCGTAACCGAAACCGAATATTCGGTCGGTTCCTATTTATAAGTTTCCTTTAGTTATATAACACTTGGCTAGATGGCAATACTAGGCTAGTTCAAAATTTATCCTGTAGAGTTCGTTATTTTTTCATGAGTTTAATAACAAATACATTAAGTGGCTTAAAAATCTGAATTTAAATGAATTAACTATTTTAAACTAATAAATTACTTTTTTTTAAATTTTTTATAATTTATAAATTACCTTTTGTTTAAAAAAAAAAATTTAATAGTACTACATGCTATTCAAGTAGCTAAAATAAGCTCGAAAAATATCATAAAGCAAAGTGGCCGAGCGAGTTAAGTAGTCAGTATCTAAATATGTGAATTGCAACAAGCTCGAGTTCAAATCTCTCTGGGAACAAGTTTTTTTTCCCCCTTTCTTTTAGTTCCATGACAAATGTAAAGATGGCTCTAAACTTAAAAACAATTTTTAACCTGGAGCTGTCCAATCTTGATTGTGTTTGATATGTGTGTGACATCCCGCCCGGTGGAAGGATAAAAAGAACTAGATAGAGGATTAGTTCGTTAACTGAACACAGAAGGAGATGTACGTAACTTCACGGTGTGCCGGTAGATGGCTACGGCTTGTTTATGAGGTGTATGTCTTCGTACACAAAAGCATCAACGGGGATAATTTTTTTGACTTTGTTTTGATTTTATTTGTCGTGTATTTCCGTAATGAGTAATAAATTTTGTTGTAATTGGAAAGACGAGAAATCTCAATGAGGACAAACAAATTAGAAAAAAAAAAAAAAATCCTCTCCCCTCTCTCTCTCTCTCTGTGTCGTAAAATTGTTTCATTTACAAACGGAAGGGATCATAAAACTGACCAGAAAGAAGAAGCTCCGGGGGTGAGTTTTGATCCCCCCCTCCCTACCCAAGGGTAATATCGTAATGAACTTTCTCTGGGGGTCTTAAAAAAGTTATTAGTACGGGCTATATAACCCCGGGGGTGGTCAGGAAATTACGATCCTCAGACGTCCCTTTAGGTTGCATTACGCGATTGCCCTCTAGACAGGTCTACTAAGTAAAGGGCCCGCCTGCCCTTCCCGTCTGTATAACTCTTAAGCTCTTAACGGATTAACGAGGGAATTCTAGCACTTATTTTTAACATCTTAACCACTTAATTTTATTAAAAATATTATTATTTCAAATTTAATAATTTTTATAAAAACAACATTTAAAATTTTTACAAGTCCTTTTAAATGTATTATTCAATGAATTAATTTAATCTCATAGATGGTGGTGGCAACGTCGAGTTATTCTTGACGGTTTTAGAAAGGCGTAAGGCCATTCGACGGGCCAGTTTGTTTTTATAAAGAAAATGTATACAAATCGAAAAATTCGTCTATATACCAAGGGTCGCGGGTTCGGATCCCAGGCAGTTCGATGATTTTATTTAAGCCATTTGGATACCAAATGGTCATATGGCCTAAGTTGCTGAAACGACTGTGTGAATGTGTGTGTTAAAAAAAATCTGGTGTGACTGGTCGCATAGCACACAACTTTCTCTTACCCTTCGGCGAGAGAAAGTTGTGTACTGTGCTTATCACACCAGTTTTTTTGTGTCGACATATATTTAGGCTCCGACAGTACGGTATATTTGAATTCAAGATGTAAAAATTTATAAGTACGTCTATGGGAAAATATTTCTCCTATCTTTCCTATGAATTACAAGAATAAAGTGGTCTTCAGAAGATTTCAATGGCAAAATGAGAATATACATTTTAAAGAGCATCTAAAAAATAGATGATTTATGAATTTAAAAAAAAATCGTTGAAGCGAATTTTGAGAAAATCGAAAAAAACTGAAAAATTACATCAGTAAAGTATTAGTATTCTTTGAGTAATTTTGTTCAAAAGCTTCGGTAAAACGTCCCAGGTGGGTGCCTAACTTAAATATATAATTTCAACTTCCTAGCAGGAGTTTTAGAGTTTTGAAAAATTCGACTTGAAAGTCGAAAAGTCGACTTTCAGAAATGATTAATCGATTCCGAAATCGAAAATCGATTTTCCATCCCTAGAGTTGTTTCGTTAGAAAGGATTTAAAATAAAAATTAAAATAATAAAATCTCACAATTATTTTTCGATAATTTGGTATATATATTAAATTTTATTTAAATTTAATTTATTGATTTATTTTATTAAATAACATCCTTTGTAAATGCAATTTTGATACAATATATGTGTGAGTTTATCAAAAGAATTTTAAAGCCGCCCACGGGGCAGTGGTGTAGAGGTTAGCGTGCTAACCTCATATACCAAACGTCGCGGGTTCGGACCCCAGGCAGTCCGATGATTTTATTTAAGCCATCTGGATACCAGATGGCTTAAATAAAAATGCCTGGACCCTAATATAATAAATATCTATATATATAATAGCGGTGTGTCCGTCTGTCCGTCCGTCCGTCTGTCACGCTCTGTTTGACCAACTTCACGTTGGAATTTTGAAGCGAAATTTTGCAGCCTTATAGAGGACGTTATGGAGAGTCCTGAAAAATACTCGGGTCCCGAAATTCCCATAACTTTTTGAGTTATTAATTCTTAAAGTTACGATTTCTCCCATAGGAAATGTACAGAGGAATATTTTTGTATTCTTTTCATTTGTGTATTCCATGAATGTAAACAAATCCTCAAGCAGGCACTGGATTGGAATACGTAGTAATAATAATTTTCTTTTCATAATTAAGAAAGGCGAGGGGCCGCCGCAGGCGGGCCCGAGCCAGCTGGTGGGGGTCCAGGGGGGCGTAGCCCCCCGGTCTAGACGCCAGCCCGTTTCTCATATTTAAGAAAGGCGAGGGTCCGCCGCAGGCGGGCCCGAGCCAGCGTCTGGGGGTCCAGGGGGCGTAGCCCCTGGCTAGACGCGAAGGCGGGCTAGTAATATAGGCTAGTAATATATAAATTCATAAATAACGGTTATCGTAAATGTCTTATATGGCCTGAGCTGCCGAAAAGACTGTGTGAATGTGTGTGTGTGAGTGTGAGTGTGAATGAGAAAAAGTGTGAATGTTTTTTTAAATAAAAAAAAAAAAAAATTTTAAAGCCGGGCAATCACTCTTTTGTAATTATACAATTATTACGTCTTTTCCTTCTATATTCTGAGCAGAATCTTACAATTTCTATATCATTTTCAAAAATTTGATGTGGCTGTCGAACAGCACATAACTTTCTCTTACCTTCGGTAATCGAAAGTTGTGTTCTGTGCTTGTCATCCCAGATTTTTCGTGTCGAGATATATTTAGTTTCCGCCGATATATTAGATTTCAAGAGGTAAAATTTATAAGTATGGGAAAATATTTATATTTTGTTATCATGGCAACAACCATTTCTCCTATCTTTTCTATGGAATACAGGAGTAAAGTGGTCTTCAAAAGATTTCAATTGCAAAATGAGAATATACATTTTAAAAGGCATCTAAAAAATAATTGATTTTTGAATTTGAATCAAAATTATTGTAGTGAATTTTGAGAAAATCGAAAAAAACTGAAAAAGTACATCAGTAAAGTATTAGTACTCTTTGGCCGATTTTGTTTAAAAGCTTTGTGTCGCGTCTCAGGGGGGTGTTTAACTTAAATATAAAATTTCAACCTCCTAGATCTATTTCTTCATGTTTAAAATTGAACACAGGCACACACATAGACATAAATGTCTCGAAAACCACTTTTTTGGATTCAGGGGAGTGATTGAAGATCCATCAAAATCTCGACATCGAATTTTTGATATGAACTAATACTTTCTCTCTCTATATATTAACATATATATAGAGGTAAGAGGAAGTAATAAACTGACATCCCTTCTGGCACCTCCAAAATCACTGACTTTCTCGAGATTTCTCTCTTCTGATGAATTCAGGGAACTCCAGCAGCCTATCGATATGTGCTTATTAAATTAAAGGAAAATTTTTTAATTTCCATATAAAGAACTGATGAAGACCGAAACTTTGTTGATGACTTTAAAACCGAAACGTTTCAACAAATTCCATAATTGTATTGACGGACAAGGAAATGAAGTCCAAAGACGAGTCTTTCCCCCTATTATTAGAGGTTATACTCTTGCTTAATCATCATAGACACACACTAACACAATATTTAAAATGAACTTGATTATTTTCTCACATCCAAATGCTTTTTTGATGATGTGCTACGTAAAATGAAAATGTAATTTTTTTTGTAGTGCAGTTAATTTGTTCTCACTTACTCGTTAATTCCTATTGCTGGAGATATAACCATTAAAAGATTAGCTCTTCTCAAAAGAATAGAGAGATATTAACGAGATGATATTGACGAGAAGGGAATCTCTAGGAGCCCTTAAATGGGTCAGAGGGTCTCATGAGCTCTACAAAGGGAGTCAGTCAGTGAATCGATAGTTATCTATCTATATATGGGTCATTCTACAAAAACTTCGCGTAAATCCAAATAATTCAGTGACTATCAAACATATTGTCTTTTTTAAACAGCGGAATAGGACCGAAGGTGTTACCCATGTTTTTCCCGATAAGATGGCGTTGTGTGTCATAAAAAGTATGCCCAAAAATCAAGTAATTCAAAAAATTCGCCAAGAGATGTCAGAATGGTAGCTAATAATATTTAATGCATTTGGTTGATTTTCATTGATCTTTTAACAATAAATACTTTATAAATGTTATTATATATTATGTATCTTTTATAAAAGCATAAAAATATATAAATATAGGCTAATCGTCTGTTAGACTAGCCTGCCATCTATTCCAAGAAGGCTGAACTAATTTGACAGTTGATTTTTAAATAAATCATCTAAGCTTATTTTAAAAATTTCTTAAGTAATATGTGATTAACAATAACAATAAATTCATTTTTAAATTAAAAAAAAAATTAAAGGTTATTGGGACAGATTGTTTTCTTGTATTTGCTTGATAACAAAAAAATTAATTACGATAATTTTTTAATAAATCATTAAACAAATTATAGCTCGATGTCCCAATAATCTCTTATGAATTTAATTGATTTAAAAAAAACTGCATTGAAAAATTCCTTATAATAGACTAATTTTTTTTAAAGTAAGTTTAGTCGTCGCTCCTGAACCCATTAATAGAAAAAAAGTTAATAATTTTTGGGCACACATGATAAATATTGAAATTTAAAAAAATTAATAAAAATATTCGTCTTTTTAACCCTAAAATGTCAGTCAAATGCAAATTTATTAGATTTATATCATTATTATCCATATCGATATAATCTAAGATACTTTATTAAGCGTTGTTAAATCACAAATTTTGATTTTAAACAAATTTACATTAATTTTCTAAATTTCCAAAGTCGCTCGATCCGAGCGTCAGACCCTTGGTTTATGATAAATTTGAAAAATATCTGATATTATAACACTACTGATAAAAAAATCATATGTTTTATATAAGTTTAGGGTGTAAAGATGGCATTTGTGCTCAAATACCGGGCGTTATATGCTTTTATTGTTATTTTTGTGTCGAAAATCAACATGTAAACTCTCAATTCGTCATTCCCTTTGCTAAGAAATATTTTGAAAATTTATTAATAATTATTTCAACAATATAATAGATTAGCTGTTTTTTCATTGTTATATATAAGTAAAAAAAAAGTATTTCATATCAATTTTTTCTGTTTTATATCAATAACGTCAGTCTCTTGGAAGTTCAAAAAAAAAATCGCAAATATCTCGGAAACTATGCGGTTTTCCGCAAAAATTCATCTATACAAAAATAATCGAAATTAAATTACAAACAAAAATGGTGTAGTACATAATCAGGCTAAAGTGAACGGTTCGGGGGATATAGAGGGGTAAAATTTATAATTCAAACGAATGGTTGTCATGGTAACAAGATATAAATATTTCTCTATCTCAGTGTCTCCTTTCATATTAATTACCAATTTTACCCCTCTATATCTCCCGAACCGTTCACTTTAGCCTGATTATGTACTACACCATTTTTGTTTGTAATTTAATTTCAATTATTTTTGTATAGATGAATTTTTGCGGAAAACCGCATAGTTTTCGAGATATTTGCGAAAAAACCCCATCTTCCCGGCTTATTCCCGCTAAACGCCCCGGGACTGGAAGTGCTGACTCTAGAATATCTTTCTATCGCTAAAATGCAACCTATTCTGAAAATATTAGCTTCTTGCCCTCTTTTTGTCGCCATCTCTTGGACTATAAGAAGATTTTCTTTTAGAATGTAAATACTCAGGCACGCACTGTAGGCCATGCAGAGTTGTCGAAGACCTTGAAGACCGTGATTCTAGTGACCTGGTGCGATCGCTATTATTATTCAATATAATCCGCTTCTTTTTTTCTCCCCTTTATTTGAATGAAGGCGTGCATGTCTGATTGATAACACCTCCATTTGTTAGCGTTATCAGTGTGTCTGTCCCTTGGACATCCCTGGTCCAATAAATGTCTCCAAGTTGACGTCGCTGCACTCGTAATAAAGCCTTAGAAGCCACGGGGGGGGGGGTTTCTTAACAAGGGTTTGCACTCAACATCGGGATTATTTCCTCTCCTATCCAAAAAGGACTCAGCCACACACACACACTCGTAAGCTATTTTATGTATAAAAACCAAAAGGGTGGGTGGGGAAAGGATCATTCCGATGAATCCAACACTTTTAAAAAATACTGGAATTTTATGGGAAAATATTTTCTCTTTAAGGTTGTTCGGACATTAAAGCACTTTGGTAGATTAAAGCTAATTTTTTAATATGTTATTAATCACTATCAAATACGTATAAAATAAAATTTTGAAGCAGATCTGACACAGGGTTATCGTGTAATTAATTTTAAAAAATTGAAATTTAACATGTAGCCTATGGGAAATAACGACGAAATTCACACATATCGAATTATATAGGCATCTGTGCAAATGATACAAAAACAAAAAAAACTTACATTTTATTAATTCACTTCCGAGGAATACGTTAAAAATAAAACCAAAAGTTTCTGCCGACCGCTTTTAAAGATATTTTAACAAGAAAGTCAAAAAATTCTCCAAAATGACAGTCGCTAATATTTAAAAATAATGAATTCTCGAGAGTCAGACCAGCCTGGCAACGTCGCATAGCATAAGTGTCTTATCTCTATGTCAGATACATTTTTTTTTTCAATTTTACAATATTTTTTCTCGCAAATCGTCCATTGTGTTTAAACTGATTTGCATTAAACATTGTAATATATTAAATAAAATAAAATTTAAGGCGTTTAAGATTTAAAATAAATAGCAGATGAATGCAATGTTGCCAGTTCTATATTACGTGAAAAACTGCTCGAGTCAAAAGTCATTCATTTATTATTTTTGGTAATTAAATTATTAACTTAATACAATTATAAACTCTGATAGGTCACGACTAAATTATAATAAGGAATTTTGGCATTCAAATTTTTAATTTTATTTAAAAAAAAAATTAGATTCTATTATGACTTACGATGTACTATCCGAACAACCTTAAAGAATGTGGAATAAATAAAAAAGATCACTTTATCTTTCCTATAAATTACAAGAGTAAAGTGTGCTTCAAACAATTTTGAGAGCGAAATGGGAATATACATTTTAAAGAGTATCTAAAAACAATTGATTTTTGAATTTTTAAAAAAGTCGTTGGAGCGAATTTAGAGAAAATCGAAAAAAACTGAAAAATTACATCAGTAAAGTACTAGTACTCTTTGTCCGTTTTTGTTCATAAAGCTTCGTGTCACGTGTCATGGGGGTGTCTAACTTAAATATAAAATTTCAACCTCCTAGCACTTGTCGTTCTTGAGATATTTTGTTCACAGATAGACCACTTTTTTTGGATTCGGGGTACCTCAAAACGTGTATTTCCATCAAAATCTCGACATCGAATTTTTGACATGAATCCTATACTATCTATATATTAACATATATATATTAACATATCTTTATATATATAATTCTTCTGTACGTGTGTATGTGACTGAACTCCTCCTAAACGACTGAACCAATTATGATGAAATTTTCTGTGTATGTTTGTGAGAATCCCGGACAGGTTTTGTTTCACAAATAACAATAAGTTAATGAGTAATTATCCGTTAAAATAAGAAAAAAATAAAAATTAGGAGAAATAGTTGCCATGGTAACAAAATATAAATATTTACCCATGTTTACGATTTTTTTTTATTTATTTACATTTTGAATTCTAAAATATCGGCGTAAATTTTTTTTTATCTGTGTACCGGGAGAGTCCCGGAAAGGATATGATTCACAAAAAAACTTAAGTTCATGAATAATTAACCGTTAAAATAATCTCTATATTATAAAAATGAAAAGGGAAAATGTACAGTATGTACCGGTATGTATATATGTATATGTTTTATAGAAATCCACAATTTTCAATGAAGGCGAGCAAGGGGTCCAGGGGCGGAGCCCCCGGTTAGTGTAAAGCCCCCGCCGAAGGCGGGCCTTGCGTCTATGTATATATATATATATATATATATATATATATATATATATATAGGTAAGAGAAAGTAAAAAGAAATTATTATTAACTATATCTAAATCTAACAATTTTCATATTACTTTCTCTTACCTATATATACAGTATGTTAATATATATAGGGAAGATTCATGTCAAAAATTGAATGCTCTAGATTTTGATGGAAATACACGTTTTGAGGTAGGCCTACTTGGAGTCCGTTGAAAAATGAATATTTTCCCATGTTTATAAATTTTATATCTTGAAATTGTAAGATTCTGCTCAGAATATAGAAGGAAAAGACGTAATAATTGTAAAATTACAAAGAGTGATGATTTGCCCGGCATTAAAATCTGCATTAAGATCTTTTAATTAATTCACACATATGCTATTTCAATGTTGTAATTACAAATGATGTTTATAATAAAAATTTAATTAAAATTTAATATATATAACAAATTATCGAAAAATAATTGTGGGATTTTATTATTTTTAATTTTTTTTTAATCCTTTCTAACGAAACAACTCTATTAAAACTCCTGCTTATTTAATATATCGGCGGAAACTAAATATGTCGACACAAAAAATCTGGTGTGACAAGCACAGAACACAACTTTCAATTACCGAAGGTGTGCTGTGCGACCAGTCACACCAGATTTTTTCATTTATATTTATTGATATCAAATTGGAAACAGAATCCTTATAGCCTCAAAGACCACGCCCAAACGAGAGAGAGAAACACCTCCTCATTATTCCGCCAATGCGTAACTTATCGATTTTTATAAGAAAAAAAAAAAAAAAAAAAAAAAAAAAACTTCTAATGTTTGTAATAAATTCTATGATTACGAATAATTAATTTGTATTTGACATTCATGTAAATCACCTATTGAACAATAATAAAAAGAGAAAAAAAGAGTAAATTTGAAATAAATAGAGAGAAGATTAGATCTCTATTCTGATCCTTTTTTTTTTTTTTTTATTTAACTGCATTTGAAACCGGATTATAAACGTTTTTACCTAATCGCCTGTCTTTGTCAATTGCAATCGTACAAACTGACATTTGTTTTTTTGTTCTGCTCTATAATTTATAACAAAACGTAAATAGATAAATTTACCTATATTGCAAATTTATTTTCAAACTCAAATTTTATTATTATTAGCCGCCTTCAGCGGACTTCGCGCCCTAGCCAGGGGGGCTTCGCTCCCCTGGACCCCCCCCCGCCAGCTGGCTTCGGGCCCCGCCTGCGGCGGACCCTCGCCTTTTCTTCTTATTCTTATTGAAACATTCATACTTTTTTCTCATTCACATATTCACACAATCTTTTCGGCAACTTAGGCCATATAAGACTTAAAGATAATACTTATATATGAGATAATATCTATTGTGGGTCCAGGCATTTCTATTCAAACCATTTGGTATCCAAATGGTTTAAATAAAATCATCGGACTGCCTGGGGTCCGAACCCGCGACGTAGAAGGTAGTCACGCTACCAGCTACACCAAGTCCGGGGCGCCTTTTCTTCTTAATTAAGAAAAAAAAATTATTATTCCATTCCATTCCAATTCAATGCCTGCTTGATGATTTGTCTACATTCATTAAATGGGTCATTTTGATAACTTCTACCCCAACATTAAAATAGCCTCCCTATGGGGAAATACATGTGGTGTTTGTCCTTCAGCTATTTTAATGCTGAAGGACAAACACCATGTATTTCCCCATAGGGAGGCTATTTTAATGTTGGGGTAGGTAAGTTATCAAAATGACCCATATATAATGCAAAGAATATATAAATATTTATTTTTATTTATTTATAAAATAAATATATAAATATTTCTCTATACATTTTCTATGGGAGAAATCGTAACTTTTAGAATTAATAACTCAAAAAGTTATAGGGTTCATTCCTATAATCTCTGGCCAGGTATTGTGTTTAAATGGGAAAGGGAAGTAAAAGTCTGGTGTGACAGGCAGCACCTAACTTTCCTTGCCTTTGATAAGAGTAAAGTGGGCTTCAAAAGATTTCAAAGGCAAAATGAGAATCTATCTATCTATCTATATATATATATATATATATATATATATATAATAGCGGAGTGTCCAGTCCGTCTGTCACGTTCCAACATCCCGTTGGAATTTTGAAACGAAATTTCGTGGTCTTATATAGGACGTTATGGAGAGTCCAGGAAAAATACTCAAGTCCCGAAATTTCTATAACTTTGTGAGTTATTAATTCTTTTAATTACAATTTCTCCCATAGGAAATACATAGAGAAATATTTATGTATTCTATGCAGTTGTGTATTCTTTGAATGCAAACAAATCCTCAAGCAGGCACTGGATTCGACTAACAATATTAATTTTCTTTTCATAATTACGAAAAGACGATGGTCCGCCGCAGGCGGCCAAAGCCAGCAGGCCGAAAGCAGGCGCCGCGGCTAGTATTTAAAATTTAGTCTATTACAAGGCCATCCCTAACAGTCGATATAAAATGACAATATTCTAAAAAGAAATAATGCCACCTCTGGCGCCTTCATAATAATAATTTATAGTTGTAATTAAATAGAGGAGGGTGACGGGATGACGTCACGCGCACGCGTGCCCTTATCCAATCTGGCAACAGGGTAGACGCGTGCGCCGCTACAAGGGGGCAAAATTCTTCTCTCTCTCTCTCTGTTCCCTTTTATCCACAAACCGCCCAACGTCAGTCAACAGGTGCCCTCTTCTCTCTCTCGCTCTCTCGCTCGCTCTCTACCCTCTTGACCCCTTCGGCATTCAAGTCTTCCCTTTTATAAATCACCTGTCACCTAATCATGGAAATTAATTGATTTTAAAATAAATAAATACTTGTGGCCTACGATTTAACTCTCTCTTTTTTAAAAAAAAAAACAGATTGGATTTCTATTTAATTATTATACATGGGCGTAGCCAAACGAGGGGCGTTTAAACTTATTTGAATAAATAAAATTTCTGTTTGTGTGAAATCCATGACTGAATTCTTTAAATTTTTTTATAAAAAGAGAAAATGCAGCTGTATTTTTTTATATATTTATTTTATTTGTACAGCTGACGTTTCGGTTCTATATTTGAACCATCTTCAAAGGTGACACAAAGTCTTTATAAAATTTGTATATACTGGTATATAAAAAGTAGGTTCTAGAAATGAATAAATGGCATTTTTTATTAAATGAAGACATGGAAAAGGAACAGGGCCAGCTAAAAAACAAAAGCCTCTGATTTTTCACAACATTTCGAGACATTTGGGGGGGGTTATTATCCTCCCTCAATACCATATCTATATATATAATTCGCTAATGTCCGTCTGTCTGTCTCTCTTGCCTTCTGTCTGTCACGCTCTATTTAGGCAATTTCCCGTTGGAATTTTATCTAACAACTGAAGGAGGCAGAGAAATTTTTAAAAACCCATGTCCTGCTCAGGTGGCTTCTGTTACCTAAGGACAAGGATTCGCATCCCGTCTTATGCGATAAAAATGTATTTCAATTGAAATGGTCACCAATCCTTAAATAAAATTTGGTGTGATATAACAAAGGGCCTTGAAAAGCTCTGGGATCAGCCATTTTTTTTTTTTTAAACACCCACATTTTTCCCACTCACACATACAGTCTTTTCGGTAAATTGGGCCATATAAGACTTGTGATCAAAAAACAAATATATAAAATATCAGTGTCAAAAATAACCGCGAAAGCGCTAGTCGCCAACAACAGGAGAGCGATATAAGTGCGGGCAAAAATATAAAATCTTATCTTATGAGAGGAGAGAGTACATAATATGTATACGTACATAATATGTTGTATATGTACTACATATACAACAAGCAACAAAACTCGGCTCTCTTCGTTGGCGCTCAATTTCCCTCAAAGATCAAAAAACAAAAGGAAAAAAAATTAATTTTATATATAAAATTGTGAGTGAAAGAAATATAAAAGGCAAATATACTGATTCAAATTCATCGGCTTTGGGGAGTTAAAGAGAACCACAAAGGATTACGGTCAACAATATTGTATGTTATCAACAATAGAAAGAAAGAGGTATAGAAAGCAAGCATGCTAGCAACTACACCACGGCCCGAGGGCGTCAACCACTTTAAATCAATCTAGGCGGTCATTTGGGTTGCATATCTCCCAGGCAACAAAACAATGTTGCAACTTCTGTAAGATGTGAACAAAATATCTTAAGAACGAAAAGAGCTAGGAGGATGAAATTTTATATTTAAGTTAGATAACCTCTTGAGACATGACACGAAGCTTTTGAACAAAATCGGCCAAAGAGTACTAGTACTTTACTGATGCACTTTTTCAGTTTTTTACGATTTTCTCAAAAATCGCCCCAACGATTTTGTTTAATATTCATAAATCAACTATTTTTTAGACGTTCTTTAAAATGTATATTCTCATTTTGCCATTGAAATCTTCTGAAGACCACTTTACTCTTGTGCTTCATAGGAAAGATAGGAGAAATGGTTGCCATGGTAACAAAATATAAATATTTATCCATACTTATAAATTTTACATCTTGAATTCTAATATATCGGCGGAAACTAGATATATCTCGACACCAAAAAAATCAGGTGTGACAAGCACAGAACACTACTTTCGATTACCGAATGTACACCAGATTTTTTAGGATTAAAGTTTCGAATTTTTTTTTATTTAAAACTTTCTTCTCATAAATACAATTACAACAACATTTCGGACACTCTGTGCCCGTCATCAGTTCTACGACTAGAATGAACAAATTTAATTCAATTTTTTTTTTTTTTTTTTAATAATAATTTCGACATGCTTATTTTTTAAGCAGGTTCTTCTTCTATCTTGATCCATTAAAACAAATTTTTCCTATTAATATGGAAATTTATTAATTTTCAGAAATGTTATTATTATTATTTTTTTTTTTTTGTTATTTTGTTAACTTGTTTCAATTTAAAATTTTTATTGAACAAGTTGATTAAAGAAGAGAGATAATTCTTATTCTCACTCAACTCAACTCAATCTCGGTGGCTTGGAAACCTTGAAAAGTGTAATTTCGTCTTTTATAATGTGATTATATATAGAAAGCAGAGAAGAAAGGGATGGGGGTGGGGGGTCGTAATAATTAAAAGCCAACAAAGTTTGGGATTAAAGAAGGAGCCAACAAGAAGACGAGGTTATAAAATTTGTTGCGGTGCCATAAAAACAATACTAATCAAGCCGTAGGGCATTAAGTTTTCGCTTAGGGTTAACTAACGACCCTATAAAACCTTCTTCTACTCATAAAGAGACGCGGGCGCGAGATCACACCTCAAATTGATAAAAGACTTGTGCCTATGCAAATATAAATAAAAAATCCGGTGTGACTGGTCGCACTAGATTTTTTTATGTTTAGTTTCGCATAGCACTTTAGTTAACTTGACCACTTGCATTTCATAAGTAAAATTGATTCAAAATTTATTTTATTTTATTTATTTATTAAAGTCCATGTACGGTGAGGGAAAATATTAAGTCCCACACATGTAGGGATGAAACGATACCACTGAGGTCTCGAGTATCGGTCGCAAAGTATCGAATACCTACTCGCTATCGATTGAAAAGTATCGATACTTACTCGTATCGGTCAATTTTTTCGTACAATTAAAGATAAGCAAAAACAGCAGTAAGTTCTGATATTATATTTATATATATAATTAAAAAACAATTAGTATATAGTAGCATATCGAATAGAACAAAAAAAAAAAAAAATCTGGTGTGACTGGCGCACAGCACACAACTTTCTCTTACCTTCGGTAATCGAAAGTTGTGCACTGTGCTTGTCACACCAGATTTTTTGTGTCGACATGTATTTAGTTTCCGACAGTAGGGTACAATTGAATTCAAGATGTAAAATTTATAAGTATGGGAAAATATTTATATTTTGTTACCATGGCAACCATTTCTCCTATCCTTCCCTATGAAATACAAGAGTAAAGTGGTCTTCAGAAGATTTCAATTGCAAAATGAGAATATACATTTTAAAGAGAATCTAAAAAATAATTGATTTTTGAATTTAAAAAAAAATCGTTGGAGCAAATTTTGAGAAAATCAAAAAAAACTGAAAAAGTACATCAGTAAAGTACTAGTACTCTTTGGCCGATTTTGATTAAAAGCTTATTTTTCCGGTCCCGGGGGGTGTTTAACTTAAATATAAAATTTCAACCTCCTAGCTCAATTCCTTCATGCTTAAAATTGAACACACACACACACACCCACCCACCCACAGACAGACCATGTCGCGAAAACCACTTTTTTGGATTCAGGGGACCTCAAAACGTGAAGATCCATCAAAATCTCGACATCGAATTTTTGACATGAATCCAATACTTTCTCTCTATATATATATTACATATATACATAGGTAAGAGAAAGTAAAAAAAAAAACATTGCAGCCAGAAGATTAAATAAAAAAATCTTTTATTTAATTTTTATTTGCCGACGTTTCGGTCGCCAATCACGACCTTCATCATAGGAGACCTCCGAGTAGCAAATATATGATAATATTTTTGTATACTGAATATCAAAGTAAAAAGAAATTATATTGTATATAATTGCAATGAATATTAAAATTCCTAAGATTGGGTATAATTGACAATATTCGCCCTGATGAAGGTCGTGAATGGAGACCGAAACGTCGGCAAATTTAAATTAAATAAAAGATTTTTTATTTAATCTTCTGACTGCAAAGTACCTGCTAATCTTTATTAAATCTCCACAGCCATAAAACATCAAGTTCTAGAAAAAAAAAAAAATTACGACTAAGAAAAAAAATTTAAGTTTTTGAAGTAGGCTACTATATACTAATAATTTTTCAAGATGTTTCCCTGTTAAACACTCCAATAATCAAAATTAAAATACAGTGGAACAAACCATTCCATTGTAAATAAGAACAAATGTAGGTAAATGTGGGTGAGACTTAATATTGTCCCTCACTGTACATAGGCCTTATATGCCCCTCTTAGTGTACAATGATGATTGACATTTATTTCATAAGAATTAGAATTTTTTTTTTTTTTAATTTGTAAAAGTGAATGGAAATTAACATGCATATCCCCATATGGGGATTTAACATTGGCATCTCGTCTCAAAAATTTAATTCAATTGCTTACAATCAATAGAGACGAGAATCTAAATGGCCTCTGATGCCCTTAAATAAATAAATAAATTCTTATCCATTTGTCAATTTATCTCTTTTTTTTCGATAAGTTAAAAACAAATTAAGACACTCGAAGTGAAGCGAAAATTCACACCGAAACAATTTGTCTCTTGCATAGACTAACTATATTGATAGCGATCAGTGTGAATATGTTGGGTGTGAAAAACGTTTGTGTGCTTGAGGAAGTTGAAAGAGACAAGATGCTTGGTCCAGATAGCATCAGCCTCCATCCATTCACACCTTGCAGTTGTTTAATGGGAGATAACATTCAATAAAAAAAAAAAAGAAAAATTTAATTCGTTTTTTTTTTTTAGATTTACTTATGCTTGAAAGAGTTTTTTTTTTTTTTTTTAATAACGTCATCGTCATTTTCCCGGCGGCCTTGACCAAGGTCAAGGGATACAGTCGGATGGGTGGCTTCAAACAACAACAACAACAACATTTCATCAAATTCATAAATCACTTATTTTTTTCGATGCTTTTTATAAAAAGTATATCAGTAAAATTTTTTCGTGAAAATTGTATGAAGTTCACTTTACTGATTTCAGATTTTTCAAATTCATTTTCCGGCTCTTCCTTTCATAGAGCCAATGTTAAATCCCCATATGGGGACTAGCCGCAAGGTTCGCCTTCGGCCAATTATTTTTTAGATGCCTTTTTAAAATGTATATTCTCATTTTGCAATTGAAATCTTCTGAAGTTACCACTTTCCTTTTGTACTTCATAGAATAGAAATTGTGAGATTTAATTAAATTAATTTTGAATTTGATTTTTTTTTTTTTTTTTTTTTTTGCACAATATTATAATTAATAGACTATTTATTACTTTCTCTTACCTATGTATATATGTAATATATATATATAGAGAGAAAGTATTGGATTCATGTCAAAAATTCGATGTCGAGATTTTTTATGGATCTTCACGTTTTGAGGTCCCCTGAATCCAAAAAAGTGGTTTTCGCGACATGGTCTGTCTGTGTGTGGGTGGGTGGGTGGGTGTGTGGGTGGGTGGGTGGTGTGTGTGTTCAATTTTAAGCATGAAGGAATTGAGCTAGGAGGTTGAAATTTTATATTTAAGTTAAACGCCCCCCCGGGACCGGAAAAATAAGCTTTTAATCAAAATCGGCCAAAGAGTACTAGTACTTTACTGATGTACTTTTTCAGTTTTTTTCGATTTTCTCAAAATTTGCTCCAACGATTTTTTTTTAAAATTCAAAAATCAATTATTTTTTAGATGCTCTTTAAAATGTATATTCTCATTTTGCAATTGAAATCTTCTGAAGACCACTTTACTCTTGTATTTCATAGGGAAGGATAGGAGAAATGGTTGCCATGGTAACAAAATATAAATATTTTCCCATACTTAAAAATTTTACATCTGAATTCATATGTTCCGTACTGTCGGGAACTAAATATATCTCGACACAAAAAATCTGGTGTGACAAGCACAGAACACAACTTTCGATTACCGAAGGTAAGAGAAGTTGTGTGCTGTGGCCAGTCACACCAGATTTTTTTTAAATACTCATTGAAATTTTTATTTTATTCGTCTCTCTCCAAGGGTGTAAATGAATTAAATGATGGCAATTGTCTTGAAAAGTGTTCATTGCAATTAAATATACAATTTTTTTACTTTGATATATACAAAAATATTATTATATACTTGCTACTCGTAGGTCTCCGATGAAGAAGGTCGTGTTTGGCGACCGAAACGTAGGCAAATAGAAATTAAATAAAAGATTTCTTTATTTAATCTCCTGCCTGAAAAAGGTCCCTGCGAATCTTGTGTTTTTTTTTTTTTATTCTATTTAATATGCTACTATATACTAATTGTTTTTTATTATATCAATAAATATAATATCAGTACTTACTGCTGTTTTGCTTATCTTTAATTGTTCGAAAAAAAAAATTGACCGATACGAGTAAGTATCGATACCGAGTTGGTACTCGATACTTTGTGACCGATACCTGTATCGAGTAAAAGTATCGATACCTCACTGGTATCGTTTCATCACTAGCCAGGGCATTACGGGTAGTTCCTAATAAATTTTGTTTTTATTTATCCAAACTTTATCCCTAATGTGTTTATTAATAAATTAACCCTCTCCCTGGTTTCGTCATATGAGATATCGACACTAGCCAGGGGCGTATATAGAAATTTTTTTCGGGGGGGGACCTGATCTCAAAAATTTTTTTTCGCGGAACCTAAATATTTTACCTTTTTTTTTTAGAGACACAAAATTTTTGCCGCCCGCGGAACCAAAATTTTTTCCAGTTCGGAAAAATATTTTTCCTTTTTTTTTTGAAACGCCAAATTTTTGCCGTCCGCGGCACCATCCGTGGAACCTAAATTTTTTTCATGTGCCGTTCGCGGAACATTTCCTTTTTGTAGAGCCTACATTTTCGCGCTACGGGGCCGCGGAAACATTTCGAGGGGGGGGTCGAGACCCATTATTGGCTCTATATTCCTATATATGTATATGCATTTAGGAGATTTCGGGGGGGGCCTCGCCCGCCCCCCTTATATACGCTCCTGACACTAGCAGAATGGACTGTCGATTTCATTCTGATACGAAGAAACCAGGGAGATTGTTAATTTATTAATAAACACATTAGTTCTGATGAAGGGAGACCCGAAACGTTGGCCTGAAAATACCTCCAATAAAAGCGTTCTCATTTATCTACACGAGACTTTCCCAATCTTCATTTCTCATAAATTGACTATCGAAATTATGAAACAAAATTAATTATGGGAATATAGATACAGCCCTCGGAGTTAGGATGCAAAGATCATCCCTGGTTAATTTTTTTTTTTTTTTTTTAATCAAAATCAAACAATATTTGGGGCTTGCTTAACTTAATCGGATATCTTATTTGTTTTTTTTTTTTTTTTTGAGATTACTAAAATAAATTTGTTCACTTACATAATGATCATGACCGTAACCGTCATAAGCACCTGCGTAGCCGCCTGCATAATAGGGGAGAGCTGCAGTCGAGTAGAGAGGAGCAACCGGAGCTATATAGACACTCTGCACAAGCCCCAAGGACAGGATGACGAGCAAAGACTTGAACAAAAACAAAAAACAAAAAAACAATTCAATAATATTAAATGCTTATGATTAGGGCTCGGATTTCGCCCTATTTGCCTTTTTTTAATTTATGGCTTAAAATTTAGGCCAATATGATATGTATACGTTTTATGAAATTCTGAATAAAATAAGAGGCATTTGTTAGTGCCTATAATGCCTATTTTGTGTTTTAGTGCCTATTTCATCTATAAATGCCTTTTTTAAGTTCAAATAGCCAATTTCAATTTTTTACGAGCTATACCTAGCCTAAATTTAAGATTTTTTTGAATTATCAAGAAAATATTTCAAGGGGAGGGGGGAAAGGGGGTAATTACCCCCCTCCCCCCGAGATTTGAAAAAAAAATTTATTTTTAATGTAAATTTTAAAAATGAGTACTTAAAAATTTGACTTGTATTTATATTCTGGCAAACAAGTACAGAATGCGCCTTTAAATTACCGAAATTAAGAAAAAATTGTGTATTGTGCGACCAGACACACCAGATAACCAAAAATAAGACATCAATTTTTAAAATTTTTTTATATTATTTCTTAAATAATGCCTTTTAAGTGCATATTATAATAATTTTTAGTGCTTAGTTGCATGGGCGTACCCAGGATCAAATCTAGGGGGGGGGGGGGGGGGCAGATCATGGTCGTCCAGATTGGGACATAGCTATTTTTAATATAGAGGGGAAAAGCCTTCGATTTAAAGGCCTAAAAACCCTCGAGTCCTAACAAAAATAATCATTCGCCGCCGCTATCCACCAATTTTGTTTCGTTTCACCACTTTATAAACGTTTAATTTTTTTTTTTTTGCTTCTAGGGGGGCAGCGGCCCCCTGCCCCTCGCTGGGTACGCCCATGCTTAGTTGCCTGCCTATTTTAAAGATTTTCAGTGCTTATAAATCCGAGCCTTACTTATGATTAGAGCCCGGATTCCTATGCAATTGCATATTCTATTTGCTAATAGGTACATCACTGAAAACCAATTTTCTATCCGAATCATGCCCCCTTGGAGCTAGGGTTCAAATTCTATATTGCATATTTTTGCATATTTGGCCAATATTGCATAAAGTTGCATATTTAAAGCTTTTTGGATATTTTAAATTTTTTTTCAGTAAAAGTTCCATTTTATTTTTGTTAAAAAAAAAAAAAAAAATTAAACAAAAAAAAAAAAATTTAAGCTTTTCATTACATTGTAAAAAATAAATAACTATATTTTTAGTAGAAAATAAAAGGTCGAGCAGCTATGATAATTCCTTTATTTGAGAACCCACAGCGACGCTTCGGTCGACTAACCGACCATCTTGATGAAGATGAAGATGGTCGCATAGTCGACCGAAACGTCGCTGTGGGTTCTCAAATAAAGAAATTATCATAGCGGCTCGACCTTTTATTTTCTACTATATTTTTTATTCTTTATATCAGCGTTTCCCAACCTTTTGAAGTCCAAGGCACCCCAAGGTGCGTTGGAAATAATATTACACACTGGGAGTGCAGGGGGTGGGGTTCAAACCCCCCCCATTGGACCCAAGCATGACTAGATATTTAAGCTTATACAAAATACTTTTTTTTCTATATATTTCATATATAGGGTAAGAGAAAGTAAAATATAATATTTTCTAGCAAAAAAAATTAAATAAAACCAAAAAATTCGAGAAAATTCAGAATTTTCCCATTGAAAAGAATTGATTTTGTTGCAAAAAATTAAAGAATAAATGATTAAATCGAAATGAAAATAAAAATTTATTAATAAAAATTTTTATTTTTTCTAAAAGGAGAGATAGGTAGTCTCCTACCAAAACAGATAGAGGCCGGGGTATTTTTAGGCCCATGTACATAAAAGGGGGGAGGGGGGGGGGGGGGGGGGGGGGGGGGGGGAGGGGGGGGGGAGCGGCACCCCTTCCTTTTTTTCCCTATCAAATCGAAATTTTTTTCCCTTGAGTGAAAATCATTTGACCTTTTTTTTGGCAAAGTTTAGTTTTTTCCGATCTAAGGAAAATTTTGCCGCTTCTCGAGGCACCCTTGGGTGCCGGGGCACACCGGTTGGGAACCACTGCTTCATATCCTCTTTTAAGAAATAAATTTAGTTTTTCTAGAATTTTCGTTGGGTGAATATCAAGTCAGTTGTGTTTCATAATTCGAAGTCAAATTAATTAAAGAAAAAAAATGTCAAAAAAGGGGTCCTCGTTTGCTTCAAAAATTTCGCAATGGATTGCTCCGTTTTTTTTTTTAATATAAAATTTTCAAAATTAATACTTAAAAATTTGATTTGTATATAAATTTTGGTAAACAACTACAGAATTCACCTTTAAATTACCGATAATAAGAAAAAATTGTGAGGCTGTGCGAACAGTCACACCAGATTACCCCCCCCGAGAAACACCTCTGGATCCGCCACTGTATTTTTGCCATAAATATATTGCATATTCGGCTGCATATTTTAATACTTTTACTGCATATTATATGGCATATTTAGCGGTTTTTGCTGCATAAAAATCCGGTCTCTATTTATGATATATGTAGGTGTGAAGGTTTAAAAAAAAATCTGGTGTGACTGGCGCACAGCACACAACTTTCTCTTACCTTCGGTAATCGAAAGTTGTGTTCTGTGCTTGTCACACCAGATTTTTTTGTGTCGACATATATTTAGTTCCCGACATGACAGTACGGAACATATGAATTCAGATGTAAAATTTATAAGTATGGGAAAATATTTATATTTTGTTACCATGGCAACCATTTCTCCTATCTTCCCTATGAAATACAAGAGTAAAGTGGTCTTCAGAAGATTTCAATCGCAAAATGAGAATATACATTTGAAAGAGCATCTAAAAAATAATTGATTTTTGAATTTAAAAAATCGTTGGAGCAAATTTTGAGAAAATCGAAAAAAACTGAAAAAGTACATCAGTAAAGTACTAGTACTCTTTGGCCGATTTTGATTAAAAGCTTATTTTTCCGGTCCAGGAGGATGTTTAACTTAAATATAAAATTTCAGCCTCATAGCTCAATTCCTTCATGCTTAAAATTGAACACAGACACACCCACCCACACACCCACACACAGACAGACAGACCATGTCGCGAAAACCACTTTTTTGATTCAGGGGACCTCAAAACGTGAAGATCCATCAAAATCTCGACATCGAATTTTTGACATGAATCCAATACTTTCTCTCTCTATATATATTACATATATACATAGGTAAGAGAAAGTAAAAATCTACCTCCGGTCTATTTCTATTTAATTATAATCGTGCTTGTATTGGAAAGTGTAAACGCTCATCGTGTCTCAAATACCAAATTAAAATACTAGAATGTGAATTAAATATTTGAACGGTTTAAGCAAAGAATAAAATCCCTTTGATTTATGCCGTAAGGTTCAACTATTCGACACTAGGCGGTGCCACTAATCAAGAGCGCCTGCGTGTTATACAACACGCTTTCCAAAAAAGATTCATCTCTTGCCTATTAACAAAGAAAGATTATTATCTCTGTTTAATAGAGAGAAATTTTATTATTTTCTCCTATTAATTTGTAAAGTAAATTTTTACTTTCTTACCTCTATATATATGTTAATATATAGAGAGAGAAAGTATTGGATTCATGTCAAAAATTCGATGTCGAGATTGTGATGGATACACACGTTTTGAGGTCCCCTGAATCCAAAAAAGTGGTTTTCGCGATATGGTCTGTCTGTGTGTGTGTGTGTGTCTGTCTGTCTGTGTGTGTGTGTGTGTTTCTGTCTGTAAACAAAATATCTCAAGAACGGAAAGAGCTATGAGGTTGAAATGTTATATTTAAGTTAGGCACCCCCATGGGACGTGACACGAAGCTTGTGAACAAAATCGGCCCAAAAAGTACTAGTACTTTACTGATGCACTTTTTCAGTTTTTTTCGATTTTCTCAAAATATGCTCCAACGATTTTTTTTTTTAATTCAAAAATCAATTATTTTATCGAAACCCGCATGGGTTTGTTAAATCTTTAAAATAAATATGATTTTTTGAAAAATATTGTATTTTTTTATTTTGTGTCATGAAAAGGCCTAAACCTCGTTATTGAATTATTTTTTAGATGCTCTTTAAAAAGTATATTCTCATTTTGCCATTGAAATCTTCTGAAGACCACTTTACTCTTGTATTCCATAGAAAAGATAGGAGAAATGGTTGCCATGGTAACAAAATATAAATATTTTGCCATACTTATAAATTTTACATCTTGAAAATCGATTGTACTGTACTATCGGAAACAAAATACATGTCTATATAATTAAATATTTATTAATGCATATACCCAAAAAATAAGGGTGAGCCGCCGGGAGTTAAACCACGGATCCTCCAATTTGTACAACTCAGCGGCAATATTCCAAGCTAGCAATATTGCCAATACTTTTAAGATTTTCAATATTGATGCAATATTAATTGGCAATTTATGCAAGATTCGCAATATTTCTGCAACATTGCTGCAATATTTTGTGCTGTGTGGGCAGTTACACCAGACTTTTTTTATCAAATTTTAAATATATACCATTTCCGGAATCAATATGAAATTAAGCAATGAAGGACCTCGAGTACTATTAGTAGCCTACTTTAGTGTTGTACTTTTTTAGTTTTCCCAAATTTTATCAAAAAGGAAAAATCACCGAGCTCCAGCTCGGTCATCCGGGAATATATAAGTATTAGGTGCACGTCGCCCGTGACCCGTGGCTCAGAGAGAAGACACTAGCTTCTCTTGCCGGGGTCCCGGGTTCGCTTCCCATCCTAAGCGAGAAAAATTTATTTCATTTGAATTGGCTACAAATCATTTGAAATAAATAGGGATGGGGTCTAAATGGCCTTAGATGCCGAAATAGACCTTAAATAAAAAAATAAATAAGGTGCACGTCTCGAAGTGCTAACTTTGAGAGGTTGCTGCCACAATTTTGAAGTTATTGACCTCCAAATTTTATTTAAATGGAAATCGACTATCGTGGACCCCGTTTACATCTCACAGACCCCCAATTCTATTTTTCACTCACACGAACCCCTTGTAGGTCGTCGTCGACCCCTGGGGGTCGATATAGATCACTTTGGGCTGGATTGACCAATATTTTTGGATGTAATCCAAATGGATTACGGAGGAATGACCGGCTTTATTAATTGTCTTTTAAACTTAGACTACAACGTGAGGTCAAAGGCATTAAGGATTAATAAATAAATATATTAGATTAGTCTGAAAAATTGGTTAACAAATTTTGAGAAAATTATTCATTTCAAGGAAGGTTCAAAGAGTA
>JAKCPI010003323.1:0-22991 GCA_023213315.1 Euborellia annulipes
AGGTAAAGAGAGAAATGAAAGTAAGAACACAAAATGAATTCATTTCAGTTCTAATTAATTGTCATCACTTGGAGAAAAATAATAAATAATTTTTTCCTTTTTTTTTTTCTCCTTTAAATAAATACTTTTCTATATATTAATTTCACCCTTTTTTTTTTTAATTTAATTATTATACTGTAAATAAATAAATAAACATTTTCTAAAAAATTTTACTTTAAAATAATTGGATCTTATATTATTTGATATTTATTAGTAGAAATCTATCGTAATCTTTTTGAAAGAGGGTTATTTATTTATATTTGTGATGAAAACGCATTCCATGTTTTAAGGGGGAACGGGAGCGAAGGGGTTACGCATGTTTATCCCGATAAGATGGCGTAGTGTGTCATAAAAAGTATGCCCAAAAAATCAAAAATTTGCCAAGAGATGTCAGAATGGTAGCTAATAATATTTAATGCATTTGGTTGATTTTCATTGATCTTTTAACAAGTACTTTATAAATGTTATTATATATTATGTATCTTTTATAAAAGCATAAAAATATATAGATATAGGACAGATATACGCTATTAGGGAATCGTCTGTTAGACTAGCCTGCCATCTATTGCAAGAATGCTGAACTAATTTGACAGTTGGTTTTTAAATAAATCATCTAAGCTTATTTTAAAAATTTCTTAATTAATATGTGATTAATAATAACAATAAATTCATTTTTAAATTTAAAAAAAAATTAAAGATTATTGGGACAGATTGTTTTTTGTATATGCTTGATAACAAAAAAATTAATTACGATAATTTTTTAAAAAGTCATTAAAAAAATTATAGCTCAATGTCCCAATAATCTCTTATGAATTTAATTCACTTTAAAAAAAAACCGCATTGAAAAATTCCTTATACTAGTCTAGTTTTTTTTTAAGTACGTTTAGACGTCGCTCCTGAACCCCCTTAAGTGCAACTAATGTAAGATAGAAGAGCGTCTTGATCAATAAAATTCCCCAAAATCTATTTATTAGAATATAAGTAAATGAAGAAAGTCCACCTTGCACAAAAGTGGATCCCGAGGAGTTTTTCCGGGGGGGGGGGGGGGGAAGTAATTGTTTTTTGTCCTTGGGCCAGAGCAAAAACTAGGAAATTTGTAAGGAGGGGCAAAATTTAATTTGCCGCCCCCTCCCTTCCCCCAGGCTATTACTCTAACTAATGTAAGCCAAATTGATTATAAAATTTTAATCTTTCTTTAAATTTGAGTCTAAAATTGTCTCGTCTCTAAAATTTTGCCGTGCCCTCGGGCTTGGCGTAGTTGCTAGCGCGCCTGCCTTGTATACCAAGGGTCGGGGCGGACCCCAGGCAGTCAGATGCTTTTTATTTAAGCCATTTGAATACCAAATGGCTTAAATAGAAAATGCCTGGACCCCCAATATGTATATTAATCAATATCGGATATCGTAAATGTCTTATATGTCCTGAGTTGCCGAAAGGACTGTATGAATGTGTGTGAGTGTGAATGAGGAAAGTGTGAGTGTTAAAAAAAAAAAGGCTTTGAACGTTTAGTATTTCTAAATCACTTCCGATTAGGCTGAAACTTGATATTTACGTGGTATTTAAATAATTACGATATTTTTTGGGAGTGGGAGCCTAAAAAAAAAAAATTTCGACATGTTTGGTAAAAACATATAGAGGCCTAAGCAAAAAAATATGGTGTGACGGAAGTATAGTACACAACTTTCTCTTATCTTTGGTAATTGAAAGTTGTGCGCTTGTCACACCAGATTTTTTTGTGTTTCGACATATATTTAATTTCCGCCGATATATTGAAATTCAAGATGTAAAATTTATAAACTTGGGAGAATATTTATCTTCTGTTACCATAGCCTCCTATCTTTCCTATGAAGTACAAGAGTAAAGTGGTCTTCAGAAGATTTCATTGCCAAAATATAAAGAATATACATTTTAAAGAGCATCTAAAAAATAATTGATTTATGAATTTTAATCAAAATTCTTGGAGCGAATTTTGAGAAAATCGAAAAAAAAACTGAAAAAGTACATCAGTAAAGTACTAGTACTCTTTGGCCGATTTTGATTAAAAGCTTATTTTCACAGGCCCGGGGGGTGTTTAACTTAAATATAAAATTTTAGCCTCATAGCTCAATTCCTTCATGCTTAAAATTGAACCACACACACACACACACACAGACAGACCATGCTTCAAAAACCACTTTTTTCGACTCAGAGGGCCTTAAAACGTGAAGATCCATCAAAATCTCGACATCGAATTTTTGAAACCAATACTTTCTTTCTATATCTATATATTCATATATAGGTAAGAGAAAGTAAAATGATATTTTAATTTGAAACAAGATTTTTGTTAAAATTTAAGAAAGAAACTAAACCATTAGTGTCATTTCTAAATTTCGAGAGCATCCTTCATTCATTGCTCAACAAATCCCCCTCGCGTGTGAATTTGCCGTTTTGGGTGGAAATGTCTGGTCCAGATTCATTATCTCTCCCTCTCAATCTAAAGACCTTGAAGGGCCTGCTCTCTGGAACCAGTTGGATTTCGTCAAGGTGACCAAAAATTACTTTTAAAATAACTAATTTGAATATTACCTCTCCGAATGTATAGATATATAGCTGCATATGGTATTGGAGACCGCAAAGAATTAAATAAGAAATACAACTATTGTTCTTTACTTTTAACGTTTCGGTCCAGGGTTCGGGCCATCATCAGAGCTACAAAACGAACTCTCGATCGAAACGTTTAAATTGTTAACAGTAAAAAAACAAATTATTAGTGATCTCTTCAATTTTTCTTATTGGTAAAGAAAAGAATAACAGATAAAAATATTTCGTTTTATTAGGCCCTCTAGATTGACGTTTCGGTCTTGGTCAAGACCATCTTCAGAGTTTGAGAGCTGTCAATATAGGCATACAATACAATAATGCCTATATTGACAGCCATCAATCTCTGAAGATGGTTTTGACCAAGACCGAAACGTCAGTCTAGAGTATCTAATAAAACCAAATAATTTTATCTGTTATTCTTTTCTTTACCAATTAACGATTATTCAGCTATAAAATCTAGATATTGTAACTATGAATATAATTAAACCCTTGGAAGGTAAGACAGAGGTAGACGTTTCGCTTCTTATTATAGGGTTTTGCTTCTCTTGAAATTATTATATCTTTGATTTTCCTGCTTTTTGATGGTGGATAATTTAAAACCAGTGAGATAGTTGCAGTTAAGCGTAGTCAAGTACGATGGAATCTCGGGTGGATGTCCCCTGTTGTCATTGATACTATTCAGAAATTTAATAATTATATAGGCAAACCTTAAATGGCCTCAACAGCTGGGAGGGAAAATTAAATTAAAAAAAAAATATATTCTTTGTTTTTACTTTCTCTTACCTCTATATATATGTTAATATATTTTAATTAGTTTATAGTTAATTAAATTCCATATCGAGATTTTGATTTTTGAGGTCCCCTGAATCCAAAAAAGTGGTTTTCGCGACATGGTCTGTGTGTCTGTCTGTGTGTCCGTGTGTCTGTCTGTGAACAAAATATCTCAAGAACGAAAAGAGCTAGGAGGTTGAAATCTCATATTTAAGTTAGGCACCCCCATGGGACGTGACACGAAGCTTTTGAACAAAATCGACCAAAGAGTACTAGTACTTTACTGATGCACTTTTTCAGTTTTTTTCGATTTTCTCAAAATTCGCCTTAACGATTTTTTTTTTAAATTCAAAAATCAATTATTTTTTAGATTCTCTTTAAAATGTATATTCTCATTTTGTCATTGAAATCTTCTGAAGACCACTTTACTCTTGTACTCCATAGAAAAGATAGGAGAAATGGTTGCCATGGTAACAAAATATAAATATTTTCCCATACTTATAAATTTTACATCTGAATTCAAATATTCCCTACTGCCGGGAACTAAATACATGTCGACACAAAAAATCTGGTGTGACAAGCACAGTACACAACTTTCTCTTGCCTTCGGTAATCGAAAGTTGTGTGCTGTGCGACAGTCACACCAGATTTTTAGGAATAGAAAATGGATAGGAAATAAATAAGACAAATTACAATTTTTCCATCATAAGAATATATTAAAATAAATAAATAATATGATCAAGAGGCTCGTGTTTTTATACAAAGGATGAAGATGCGTTTTTTTGTCAATCAGAATCAGTTGGTGGAATTTTTTTAATAACCACCCCATGTAGGGTGTCCGTAGTGGCCTACGTATGAGGAGGCACCGTAACCGCCGTAGACGACTGGCGCAGCCACCGCATAACCAGCTGGAAAGTTTAAACGAAAAAACAATAAAAAGATGTCATACATAGAAAGGGTGAAGAGTGTTTATAAAAATCTATGCTTATAATAATATTGGCCCGACTTTGGCGGTTTAAGAGATTATTGGGACATCGAGCTATAATTTGTTTAATGACTTATTAAAAAATTATCGTAATTAATTTTTTTGTTATCAAGCAAATACAAAAAAACAATCTGTCCCAATAATCTTTAATTTTTTTTAAATTTGAAAATGAATTTATTGTTATTATTAATCACATATTAATTAAGAAATTTTTAAAATAAGCTTAGATGATTTATTTAAAATTCAACTGTCAAATTAGTTCAGCATTCTTGCAATAGATGGCAGGCTAGTCTAACAGCCGATCCCCTATTAGCCTATATTAATATATTTTTATGCTTTTATAAAAGATACATAATATATAATAACATTTATAAAGTATTTATTTCATACCTTTATAACCGGGATGGAGATTAGGTCCTGTTTTCGACACCACGGCATTAAATCCATTATGATCGTCGGCGGTGTAGTCAACAGTACGCACAGAACCGTCCGGCTCTACCAACGAGTATTGCCCTTTAACGACATCACCATCGCGTACTTCATGCTGATTTTTTACATCACCGGTATGGGGATCATGGACACCGTAGCTGAACGAGTATTTCGGATACGCCTGGAAAAATAAATAAATAAGAAGGAATTACTAAACCAATAATCTCCTTCAACTCTTTATTTTCTAATACATACATATATTATATATAATACAAATAAAATAAATAATATTAATTAAAAGAGAGAAAAATTCCGTTTTCTCCTATAATAAAGTATTTGCCTTAATTAAAGTATTAAATATTCTTTGCTTTCATCTTTAAAATAACTTATATCGGTTTTCTAATATAATTAATTAGAAATAATTGTTTAAGAATTAGTAAGAGGGGTACACGTTACATTTTAGGCCGCAAAGGCCATTGGCGTAATTAGGTGAGTGGAAGGGAGGGGGTTTAATTTTTTCTTCGTTGGTTTAAAATTTTATCAATTAGATAGACAATATTTCAACTTCAAATTGGGAATTAACACTTTTTCTTTAATTTTCGGCACCAGAGGTCATTAGGGTTTTAATTTGATTTGTATCTTTTAATATAGACTAGCTGCGGTAGGGTTGCCTTCGGCAACCCTACCCCGCTAGGCCCTGGCGGGCGGCGTCTCGGGATATGACTAAGAGTTGTCCAGATAAATGTATTTTAATGAATTATGAGGAAGAGTTTTTATTTTTCACTTTAAAGATTTGATAAATATATTTTTAGTAAAGCGAGTTAGATCCTGTTTTCCAATGCTTTGCTATGGGGTATTTGATAACCCCCAAAAAGGGGGGTTCCCTACCCCTAATTCGATATAATGATAGCCTAAAACCACCCCCGGAAAATTCCCTACCCATTAAAAAAAAACTCCATGAAAATCGGTCCAGTAGTTTCGGAGTCTGAGTTACAAAGAGGCAGACAGACAGACATTGTCTTTTATATAATAGTATAGAATAGATTAAATAATTATTCTGAGATGTGGAATTTCATTTTTTCAATTATTTACTCTCTGTGGAATCGTCATTTTGAGCTTATCAAAAAAATGTGAAAAATAAATAAGGGATATTTTTGGGGGGGGGGGGCGGCGATTTGAAGGAAATGTGAAATCTTAGAGGGAAGAAGTCAGTCAAAAAAAAAAAAAAAGAAAATTTAATTATATAACAATTTTTATTATTTTTCATTTGAGAGATTTAATTTTCTCATTATTATAATTAATTAGCTTTAATTTTTCATAAGTAGAGAGAGAATACAATGTTTTCCAATGGAAGAATTCTAGATTTGTGATCCCCTGATAAGGGGGGTTCCCTACCCCTAATTTGACATAATTTTAGCCTAAAACCATCCCCGGAAAATACTCTACTTGTTAAAAAAATCTCCATGAGAATCGGTTTGGTAGTTTCGGAGTCTATGCGTTACAAACAGACAGACAGACAGACAGAATTTGTCTTTGGTAAAATAGCATAAAGGCTCAAACAGACAGAACGCGAAATTCGCGACGCTCAGGCTACGCGCGCATTTCGCGACGAAAGGCGTTTTTGCTAAGCCACACAGGCAGCGTTATCTGGGCGTACGATCCGGTATTGTGTATATGTATATTTTTCATTAACATCACTCATCTTGATGATAGTTCGCCTGTTCGCGCGAATGAGTTGTAAATTTGTACAACTCGAAAAAGCTGTCGCGCGAAAGAGAGCGTTTACGCCGCGTAAGTTCGCCCCCTGTGTGACGGGGATGATACAGTCTTGCCTTATACAACATTTCGCGCCCTTTCGCGGCGTTGAAAAAACGCCAAGCGACGCGAATTTCGCGTTCTGTCTGTTTGAGCCTTAAGTTTTAAAATAAAATATAGATAGGTAATTAAAATTAAAAATTGAATAATTAAATCTCACAATTATTATTTTATAATTCGTCATATATATTAAATTTCAGCTTTCCTATTTTTGTCAATTATATGGATAGAAGATGGCAAGGGGACGCTCGCATGTGAGATGTAAATGTAAAATTTGATACGTCTTCTCTATGAGGCAATGCCTTAGAGAATAATTAATTTTATTCTATTCTATTCTATATATCTATCTATTCTTTATTTTTAAGTCATACACACATATTTCTTATTATAGGAATTTTTTTTTTTTATTTTAGTTAGATATACTGGTATGTTGTAATTGACGTTCAACACGCTTGTTTCTTGGGGCCACCCATCCATGATTGTGGTTTTTTTTTTAATTTACTTAAGGTCTTTTACGGAATTTATTTTTTTATTTATTTCAATTTTATTGGTAGCTTTTTAAATTGAAATAAATTTTTATCGCATGGGCCCTTGACCCCTAGAACAAAAGGCGGATACCCTACCACAGTGCTATGGCCCAAGGGCCCTATCCATGATTCAGACATGCTCTTGGCTGTTTTTTTTTTTTTTTTAACACTCACACTTTTTTCCCATTCACACTAACACTCACACACACAGTTTTTTCGGCAACTCAGGCCATATAAGACTTTAAAAGATACTCGTTATTTGTAAATATATCTATTGGGGGTCCAGGCATTTTTATTTAAGCCATTTGGTATCCAAATATGGGATCCGAACCCTCGAACCTTGATATAGAAAGCAGGCGCGCCGAAACGTCGGCAAATAGAAATTAAATAAAAGGTTTTTTTTTTCTTTAATCTCCTGGCTAGGGACACGAAAAAAGTATCGATACTTCCTGGTATCGATACTAGTACTTTTTTACTCGATACTTTACTCATATGAGTACTTGATTGCCGGTATCGAATGAAAAGTACTCATTCAAATATCATTTTTTTTTTTTAAGTTTTTTTGGCATCTTAGGCCATATAGACAGACTTTAAACGTTATATAAATATTTTAATTGCGATTCTGCCAAAGAATATCGCATATTCTTTTTTCTCTTGATATAAATAGTAAGTTGATATATAACAGATGGTCGATATTTGTGGGATAGACTTTATTCCATCATATTCCTAATAATTATTTTTATTAATAATGGAAAATTTGATACTTTTTAATAAAAACCCTTTCATTTAATAACATTAAATTAATAATTTAATTTTTTTGTATTATTGCAAACTAATATTTACTAAATTTAAAAGCGCGCAAACATTACATAGAAAGGCCAATATATAAACTAATAAAAATACTGGTCGACAAGGCGTCGTTTCTTTACCCGATACAGTTTTCGTTTCGCCTGTTCTCTCATTCCTTCTCTCTTGCGACCCTCAACTCGCGACGCCCCGCCCCGCCCCGTCTCTTATCTCCTGACAGGGCAATTTCGCTAGCTCTGGCGCGCTTTTCGAACGTCATTCCGAATCATTTTTACATTTTTCACTCTACTTTTCTCACTAGGCCCTATAATAATTAAATACAAATCTAATTATTACTAATATATTATTTCTCTTTTCTTTACTTTAAGAAAGAGAAGAGAAATGAAAAAAAAAAAAAATTTTTTAATAAATAAGTTTTTTTTTACATTGAAACTATTTTTTTATTTAAAAACATTAATTAAAAAAGTAAAAATACAAGTAACTGTGAATTTAAAAACATAATGAACTTCAATAAATTAAATTTCTTTCGCTAGTAAAGAAATTTGTTAATTATTTTTCTAGTGCAGTAAATAACATGAGATTTTAAATTTGGAGACATTAAAATGTCAGTTCAGTCAGTTTGGAAAACTCTTTAGTAATGAATAATTATGAGTTTTTGATTTTTCAAGTCAAGAATATTTATAAATACAGAGTAAAAAACTTTGAAAAATGTTAATTTGGTCTCTAGTAAAATGACATTTCATACTACGTATCAAATCTGTTAGGCCTACTTGTATTTATGTGAAGTTAGCGTTGCTGAGTGAAATTTGTATCGGGTACAAAAATATCTGGTAAAAATATCGGGTACGAACAAGTACCTGTAACAGCGAGTACCTGGTACCGGTACAGCAAAATCGCGTATCGACCCATGTCTATATACCCCATTGATCTTCCGTTGGGCCCTTTGAACGACGCACAGTGGTTCCAAATCCCGAAAACGTGGTCAAAAGTCGAAAACGTTATTTAATCTCTCTGAAATTCAGTACACAAGGGTTTTTGAGGTCGCTGATTTAGAATTTGATATTATTTTTTCAGAAAAAAAAAATATGGTGGAACCAATATGGGAAACTAAAAAAAAAATAATTCGATTTCAATCAAAATTGGCATTGTCGGGTTCTCGAGGTTGCTGATTTCGTATTTTAAATTAATTAATATCAAAATAATTTTTCTTTTTTTTTAAGTCCTTTTTCTGCATCTTAGGCCATCTTGACCCTAAATGATACATATTGTTTAATACGACACATTTGGGGGGGGGGTCCAGACACATTTATTTATGTCAAAATAATTTAATTACAATATTTTATTCAATATTTTTAATACGGATTACATATAACATTAGTTTAAATAACATTAATATGCTTCATCAGATGAATATTCAAATTCCAAAAAAAATTGAATAAAAAAAAATGTGCAAGTCTGTGCAGCTAATTTTTTAATATTATTAATGAAGAAGGATTACAAAAGGCAGGAAAAGTGGTTTGAGAGTGGGATGTCGTGGGACTTTTTACTTTTTGACTTTTGAATTTTTGCGACTTCTGAAATGGAAAAAAAATAAGACGTTATTTGAAATGCTCCTATTAATTTAACTATCAAAATTTATTGCATTTTTTTTACATTGTTGAAATTTAGTTACTTTCAGTCGTTGATTCCATTTGACGAAATTAAAATAACCAAAAGCACAAGGAAATGGAGAGCGATAGAAAAGGATGCTTATTTGCGTTCGGAGAGAGCTCCCGATTGTTGTCAAAAACGCTTAGATTCAAATAGATTTTGAGAGCCAGATAAGTGCATATGACTCTCAAAAACGGTCGTTCCTAACTGTAAATATATTAATAAAACTATTTAGGGGCTTAAAAGTCCCCGAATTTAATCTTTATTTTTGGACTTTTGGCCACGTTTTCGGGATTTGGAACCACTGTGCGACGTCAGGAGCCTAAGATGCCGAAAAAATTAAAAAAAAGAGGAAAAATACTTATACTTTAAAAAATACTCGATACCTACTGGTATCGATACTTTCCTTTCGATACGATACCAAGTACAAGTATCGATACTTTTTTTTCGATACCGTATCCCTAAACCTGCCTGAAAAGTCCATGAGTTTGAATATAATTCCATTTCATATAATTTATAATTTTATAATATAATATTAATGTCCAAAGGCGAATAAAAATAAAAATGGATGCAAAATTAAATTTATAAAATAAATCCTTGGCACCCAAGCTCGCCTACCGGCGAGCTTTGCTCGCCTTCGGCGAGCAATTGCCCGCCTTCGGCGGGCAAGTTTCTTGCACGGCCATCGTTGAAACCCTGAAATTCCCGGAGCGTAAACCTTCTTAATTCGTGGCCAACCCTCAACATCGATGCCTCGTTTCTTCTTTAGCGCAAAAAGCAAACTGATATCTCAACCCGTTTAAAAGTAATTATAAAATTTAAAAAAAAAAAACTCCAAAATGAGAATTCAGTGCTTTTAAAATTAGAATTTGAAGCTTCGTAAATAAGGCCAAGGCAATAAATGTAATGTATCAGACAAATTATAACTTTTTTGGAATTAATAAAAAAAAAAAAAAGTTGAGATTTAGGTAAATTGAAAAATCCTAAATTTCGTAAAAATGGGGGAAGGGAGGGTGGTTCGGTTAAAACCACAGGTTAAAACTAAAACCGGTTACACCAGATTTTTTGTTTCAGGATATTTTTTCTTTTTTATTTAATTTAAAGCCTAAGGCCCGAGGTCACTAAATAACTTTACATCCCTTGAAAGATATTTATTCAAGAAACTTAAATCGAAAAAATCATGTTGATGTATTATTTAAATTGATATCTATTATCGTTTAAAACATAGTTTCTCAAACTTATTTTGCTGACAGTCCCTTTTTTTAAATTTTTTTAATGTTTTATTTTCACATCTGTAAACGAAGATTTACTTCAATTACAGAAAGAGAGAGGAGAGATTGGCAATGTTTGAAAATTTTCACGGCAAGTGGGATCTGAATTGGGTGGGCAACTCTAGATTCGTAACCCGCAGTTGATCCGATTAGACATGAGCCTCCTATAGATTTAGTAATCTTCAAAAGACATAAATTTATGACATAACTAATGAGAAAATTAAAGGAATTTTTTCGATTTTAAGGAGTTTGATAATATCAGGTTCTATTTGAGTAAAATACAACGAAAAGTCGCCGCGTTCAGTAACTTGAAGCCAATTTATCTTTTAAGTTATCAACATTTCTACAATACTATATAAATCCACGTGATAAAAATGAATGCAATACCTGTAATAACAAAAATTACACGATATTAATTTTTAATTTACTTTAGTACGTGATTAGCAAGTATTTTTTTTTTTTAATCTGCCCACGCGATTTCTGCACCATCTCAATGCCACATAATTTTCTCTGGGTCATGTACGGCCCCCTGAAAGTCTGAAACGCCCTCAGGAGGGAGGGGCGTTATCGCCTATGTTGAGAACCTATGGTTTAAAACAGGGGTGGGCAAAAGCCGGCCCGCGGGCCGGATCCGGCCCTTTGCTTACTTTATCCGGCCCGTTGAAAAATCCCTTTTATGCGATTTTGTTGAATTCAACAGTATTAGAGTGCGTAGTGTGCATATAAATAATGAAATATATAAATAATAGAGAGTATTATAATTTCGAACAGCCGTAACCATATCCCTACTTTTATGTATGCAACATACAGGTCTGTTCGATTATAATCTTTCATTTTCTTTAAAAATTACGGAACATATTTTACTGGGCACAAATTGTTCGCCTGTACACCCAAGTAAGACAATTTATTATTACTATTATTTATTATTAACTGTAAAATTTCTTTGTCCAAATGCTTTAAAATGATACTTATAGTGTTTTTGTCAAAAAAATTTGGGCAGGGAAAGAACTCCACCCAAAACATTCGCGTGTGGAAAGCGTACGCGGTATAGTCCTGCGGCCCGAGAGACATTTTGAAAAATTTCATTTTGGCCCGCGCTTAAAAGTATTTGCCCACCCCTGGTTTAAAAGATGTTAAAGGAAATATAATAGTATTATTCTAAAATTTTATAAAATTTAAATTTCTTCAAAAAAATTATTAAATCTCACAAATAGATTATGTGTATTAAAATTATATAAATTCTAATAATATTAAATAAATTAGGGGTTTTAATTTGTTTTGGCGGGTGGGAGGATAGGGGTGGGGCCATGAATTTCGAAAATTCGCTTCTTAAATGACGCCTACGCAATAAAAGTAATCTACATGCCAAATTTCAACTTTATAGGTATTATAGTTTAGGCTGGGCGTTGTCATCACTTAGTCAGTTAGTCACAAGTAGGGATACGGTATCGAAAGAAAAGTATCGATACTTGTACTTGGTATCGTATCGAAAGGAAAGTATCGATACCAAAAAGTATCGGATGAAAAGTATCGATACCACCAAGTATCGAGTATTTTTTAAAGTATGAGTATTTTTCCTCTTTTTTTAAGTTTTTCGGCATCTTAGGCTCCTGACGTCGTTCAAAGGGCCCAACGGAAGATCAATGGGGTATACTGGTGCGCCATTTTCCTCAAAGTAATGAGTACCAGGAGGACGGGGTTTTCTCAACTAAAATACGGATTTCGCCAAAATAAAAGTCTGTCCATTTTCACTGGTCGACAAAAATGAACTTTTTTTCTTTCACAAGAATAAAGATATAGATATGAGATTCTAGAAATATTTTTCATAAATTCAAATATCATTTCAGTTTTTCCCCATCAGGCACACTTTTAGAGATATATAGAAAAATATTTTAATAGAAAAAGTGCTCTAAACGGCTGATGCAAAAATTCTAATTACATATCTGAATTCACTATAAAAAAAAATGTACTAAATTCACTAATCAGATTTCTTGTGAAGAAAACCTTGTCGACCAGTATTTTTATTAGTTTATATATTGGCCTTTCTATGTAATATTTGCGCACTTTTAAATTTAGTAAATACAGTTTGCAATAATACAAGAAAAATTAAATTAGAAATTTAATGATATTAATTGAAAGGGTTTTTATTAAAAAGTATCAAATTTTCCATTATTAATAAATAATTATTAGGAATATGATGGAATAAAGTCTATCCCGCAAATATCGACCATCTGTTATATATCAACTTACTATTTATATTAAGAGAAAAAAGAAAATGCGATATTCTTTGGCAGAATCGCAATTTAAAATATTTATATAACGTTCAAAGTCTGTCTATATGGCCTAAGATGCCGAAAAAACTTAAAAAAAGAAGATATTTGAATGAGTACTTTTCATTCGATACCGGCAATCAAGTACTCATATGAGTAAAGTATCGAAAGAAAAGTATCGAGTAAAAAAAGTACTAGTATCGAAACAAAAGTATCGATACCAGTAAGTATCGATACTTTTTTCGTGTCCCTAGTCACAAGTCTCTTTATATATATAGAGATAATAATCTCCAAAAGCGAAATAAAATAAAAATGGATGCAAAAAATTAAATTAATATAAAATAAAAATAAAAATTTTAATATATTTCTTCAAATATAGAATAAAAATTGTGAGATTTAATTAAATTAATTTTGAATTTGATTTTTTTTTTTTTGCACAATTTCATAATTAATAGACTATTTATTTTTAAATACTCATTGAAATTTTTATTTTATTCGTCTCTCTCCAAGGGTGTAAATGAATTAAATGATGGCAATTGTCTTGAAAAGTGTTCATTGCAATTAAATATACAATTTCTTTTTACTTTGTTATATACAAAAATATTATTATATACTTGCTACTCGTAGGTCTCCGATGAAGAAGGTCGTGTTTGGCGACCGAAACGTAGGCAAATAGAAATTAAATAAAAGATTTCTTTATTTAATCTCCTGCCTGAAAAGTCCCTGCGAATCTTGTGTTTTTTTTATTCTATTTGATACGCTACTATATACTAATTGTTTTTTATTATATCAATAAATATAATATCAGCTAATTATTGCTGTTTTTGCTTATCTTTAATTGTTCGAAAAAAAAATTGACCGATACGAGTAAGTATCGATACCGAGTTGGTACTCGATACTTTGTGACCGATACCTGTATCGAGTAAAAATATCGATACCTCACTGGTATCGTTTCATCACTAGCCAGGGCATTACGGGTAGTTCCTAATAAATTTTGTTTTTATTTATCCAAACTTTATCCCTAATGTGTTTATTAATAAATTAACCCTCTCCCTGGTTTCGTCATATGAGAAATCGACACTAGCCAGGGGGCGTATATAGAAATTTTTTTCGGGGGGGGACCTGATCTTAAAAATTTTTTTTCGCGGAACCTAAATATTTTACCTTTTTTTTTTAGAGACACAAAATTTTTTGCCGCCCGCGGAACCAAAATTTTTTCCCGTTCGGAAAAATATTTTTCCTTTTTTTTTTTGAGACGCTAAATTTTTGCCGTCCGCGGCACCATCCGTGGAACCTAAATTTTTTTCATGTGCCGTTCGCGGAACATTTCCTTTTTGTAGAGCCTACATTTTCGCGCTACGGGGCCGCGGAAACATTTCGGGGGGGGGGGGGGGGGGTCGAGACCCATTATTGGCTCTATATTCCTATATATGTATATGCATTTAGGAGATTTCGGGGGGGGGCCGGGCCCCCTCGCCCACCCCCCTTATATACGCCCCTGACACTAGCAGAATGGACTGTCGATTTCATTCTGATACGAAGAAACCAGGGAGATTGTTAATTTATTAATAAACACATTAGTTCTGATGAAGGGAGACCCGAAACGTTGGCCTGAAAATACCTCCAATAAAAGCGTTCTCATTTATCTACACGAGACTTTCCCAATCTTCATTTCTCATAAATTGACTATCGAAATTATGAGAGAAAATTAATTATGGGAATATAGATACAGCCCTCGGAGTTAGGATGCAAAGATCATCCTTGGTTAATTTTTTTTTTTTTTTAATCAAATACTACATACCCAATTGGGGCTTGCTTAACTTAATCGGATATCTTATTTGTTTTGTTTTTTTTTGAGATTACTAAAATAAATTTGTTCACTTACATAATGATCATGACCGTAACCGTCATAAGCACCTGCGTAGCCGCCTGCATAATAGGGGAGAGCTGCAGTCGAGTAGAGAGGAGCAACCGGAGCTATATAGACACTCTGCACAAGCCCCAAGGACAGGATGACGAGCAAAGACTTGAACAAAAAAAGAAACAAAAAAACAATTCAATAATATTAAATGCTTATGATTAGGGCTCGGATTTCGCCCTATTTGCCTTTTTTTAATTTATGGCTTAAAATTTAGGCCAATATGATATGTATACGTTTTATGAAATTCTGAATAAAATAAGAGGCATTTGATAGTGCCTATAATGCCTATTTTGTGTTTTAGTGCCTATTTCATCTATAAATGCCTTTTTTAAGTTCAAATAGCCAATTTCAATTTTTTACGAGCTATACCTAGCCTAAATTTAAGATTTTTTTGAATTATCAAGAAAATATTTCAAGGGGGGGGGAAAGGGGGTAATTACCCCCCCCCCCCCGAGATTTGAAAAAAAAATTTATTTTTAATGTAAATTTTAAAAATGAGTACTTAAAAATTTGACTTGTATTTATATTCTGGCAAACAAGTACAGAATGCGCCTTTAAATTACCGAAATTAAGAAAAAATTGTGTGTTGTGCGACCAGACACACCAGATTACCAAAAATAAGACATCAATTTTACTTTCTCTTACCTATGTATATATGTAATATATATATAGAGAGAAAGTATTGGTTTCATGTCAAAAATTCGATGTCGAGATTTTGATGGATCTTCACGTTTTGAGGTCCCCTGAATCCAAAAAAGTGGTTTTCGCGACATGGTCTGTCTGTGGGTGGGTGGGTGGGTGGGTGTGTGTGGGTGGGTGGGTGTTCAATTTTAAGCATGAAGGAATTGAGCTATGAGGCTGAAATTTTATATATAAGTTAAACACCCCCCGGGACCGGAAAAATAAGCTTTTAATCAAAATCGGCCAAAGACTACTAGTACTTTACTGATGTACTTTTTCAGTTTTTTTCGATTTTCTTAAAATTCGCTCTAACGATTTTGATTAAAATTCAAAAATCAATTATTTTTTAGATGCTCTTTCAAATGTATATTCTCGTTTTGCCCTCAAAATTGTTTGAAGCACACTTTACTCTTGTGCTTCATAGGGAAGATAGGAGAAATGGTTGCCATGGTAACAAAATATAAATATTTTCCCATACTTACAAATTTTACATCTGAATTCAAATATTCCCTACTGCCGGGAACTAAATACATGTCGACACAAAAAATCTGGTGTGACAAGCACAGAACACAACTTTCGATTACCGAAGGAAAACATATCTCTCTTTCTCACAAAACTATCTTCTCTCTTTCTACGCGTTTTAAATTTTTCTACCTTATCTTCGCATTTGACCAATGTTAATTTCCTATAGGGATTTGTATGTTAATTTCGATTCAAAAGGGGGTCCCCTTTGGAACTTTTTACGCATTTAAAATTTTTTTTTCCAATTCTTATGAAATTTTGTATTTATTTACGAATCTATATTGTGTATAAAATGTCCAAATATGAGATTAAAATTTTGAAAAATAACCATAGTTTATTTCAAGCAATCAACATTTAAAATGCAAGTTTGAAACTAAGGTGCTATGGGAAACTAAATATATCTCGACACAAAAAATCTGGTGTGACCAGCACAGTGCACAACTTTCTCTTACCGAAGGGTAAGAGAAAGTTGTGTGCTGTGCGCCAGTCACACCAGATAAAAAGTTTTTAAAATTTTTTTATATTATTTCTTAAATAATGCCTTTTAAGTGCATATTATAATAATTTTTAGTGCTTAGTTGCATGGGCGTACCCAGGATCAAATCTAGGGGGGGGGGCAGATCATGGTCGTCCAGATTGGGACATAGCTATTTTTAATATAGAGGGGAAAAAAGCCTTCGATTTAAAGGCCTAAAAACCCTCGAGTCCTAACAAAAATAATCATTCGCCGCCGCTATCCACCAATTTTGTTTCGTTTCACCACTTTATAAACGTTTAATTTTTTTTTTTTTTGCTTCTAGGGGGGGGAGCAGCTGCCCCCCTGCCCCTCGCTGGGTACGCCCATGCTTAGTTGCCTGCCTATTTTAAAGATTTTCAGTGCTTATAAATCCGAGCCTTACTTATGATATATGTAGGTGTGAAGGTTTAAAAAAAAATCTGGTGTGACTGGCGCACAGCACACAACTTTCTCTTACCTTCGGTAATCGAAAGTTGTGTTCTGTGCTTGTCACACCAGATTTTTTGTGTCGACATATATTTAGTTCCCGGCAGTAGGGAATATTTGAATTCAGATGTAAAATTTATAAGTATGGGAAAATATTTATATTTTGTTACCATGGCAACCATTTCTCCTATCTTCCCTATGAAATACAAGAGTAAAGTGGTCTTCAGAAGATTTCAATTGCAAAATGAGAATATACATTTGAAAGAGCATCTAAAAAATAATTGATTTTTGAATTTAAAAAAAAATCGTTGGAGCAAATTTTGAGAAAATCCAAAAAAACTGAAAAAGTACATCAGTAAAGTGCTAGTACTCTTTGGCCGATTTTGATTAAAAGCTTATTTTTCCGGTCCCGGGGGTGTTTAACTAAAATATAAAATTTCAACCTCGTAGCTCAATTCCTTCATTCTTAAAATTGAACACACACACACCACACACCCACACAACCACCCACCCACCCACAGACAGACCATGTCGCGAAAACCACTTTTTTTAGATTCAGGGGACCTCAAAACGTGAAGATCCATCAAAATCTCGACATCGAATTTTTGACATGAATCCAATACTTTCTCCCTCTATATATATTACATATATACATAGGTAAGAGAAAGTAAAAATCTACCTCCGGTCTATTTCTATTTAATTATAATCGTGCTTGTATTGGAAAGTGTAAACGCTCATCGTGTCTCAAATACCAAATTAAAATACTAGAATGTGAATTAAATATTTGAACGGTTTAAGCAGGGGGTGCACTCCAATGGGAGAATTTGAAATTGTGTGACGTCACGTATGCCACCCCAGTGAGAGTTTGACACTTTAATCCGCTAGAGAGCAGGGTAGTCACCCGATGAAATGATCATGTGATTTCTATATATATTATATTCAAATATTGTCAAATACGTTAAAATTGTCATTCAAGAGATAAGTATTGGATTTCATTATATACTTAAAAATGTTTTTAATTATATTTATATGTTTATTAACTACATTTCCATTTATATTTTTAGGAAAAAGAAAATGTTTAGCAAAAAATTGCAATAATTATGACAAATTAATGAAATTGATAACCTAAAGATCATTCGATTTGGGCACAGTATTCCTAAAAATAACAGTCACCTGTGAGATCTTTCACAACAAATGGAAACATCAAATAAGATAAGTAATTTTTCTAATAAAACTATGATAAATATTAGTGAAAATCAAACAATTGTCAATATTTTTGACAATAGTTTGAGAACACCAAATATTCTTTAAAATTTATTATAGAAATGGAGAAAGATCATCCATTAAATGATACATCAAATTCCTTAGAAGTTTTTTCTTTTGCTGAGGATTCAGATGTTATTCTTCGACAAAACTATCAACTGGACAACTCGCCTAATTTACCAATAACTTACGTTACTAATTTTGATTCTTTTTCAGATCGTCACAAATCTATAACAAATGACAATTTAACTTTATTTATTTATCTCTTGTGTATTTTTGTTCATTTTTACATATTATAAATTTTTTTATTTCTTTTTTTGTATTCTGTACCCCAAAAGGTATAAAATGTATTTATCTGTATTTTTTTAAATAAATAGTTTATCTTTCCAAAATATCTGATGTTTATGTTATAAAAAATACCCAGATTCTTTCTATATTAAAAATTACTTATTAACAAAAAATAATAATATATATAATTAAAAAAAAAATCAATCAATAATATATATATATATATTTACACGAAATACATAATTTTAAATTTAGCGGCTAAAATTTGGTTTGAATTTTGCGCAAATTCCCTGCGTTCTGATTGTGCCACCCTGATGGCGGACAAAAACCAGAAATTAACATTGAGTACGCTCTCGTTTATATATATAGAGTGTGGGTTTAAGCAAAGAATAAAATCCCTTTGATTTATGCCGTAAGGTTCAACTATTCGACACTAGGCGGTGCCACTAATCAAGAGCGCCTGTGTGTTATACAACACGCTTTCCAAAAAAGATTCATCTCTTGCCTATTAACAAAGAAAGATTATTATCTCTGTTTAATAGAGAGAAATTTTTTTGTTTATTTTCTCCTATTAATTTGTAAAGTAAATTTTTACTTTCTCTTACCTCTATATATATGTTAATATATAGAGAGAGAAAGTATTGGAAATCATGTCAAAAATTCGATGTCGAGATTGTGATGGATATACACGATTTGAGGTCCCCTGAATCCAAAAAAGTGTTTTTTTTTTTCGACATGGTCTGTCTGTCTGTGAACAAAATATCTCAAGAACTAAAAGAGCTATGAGGTTGAAATGTTATATTTAAGTTAGGCACCCCCATGGGACGTGACACGAAGCTTTTGAACAAAATCGACCAAAGAGTACTAGTACTTTACTGATGCACTTTTTCAGTTTTTTTTCGATTTTCTCTAAATTCGCTCCAACGATTTTTTTTTAATTCAAAAATCAATTATTTTTTAGATGCTCTTTAAAATGTATATTCTCATTTTGTCATTGAAATCTTCTGAAGACCACTTTACTCTTGTATTTCATAGAAAAGATAGGAGAAATGGTTGCTATAGTTGCAAAATATAAATATTTTTCCATACTTATAAATTTGACATCTTGAAAATCGATTGTACTGTACTATCAGAAACTAAATACATGTCGACACGACAAATCTGGTGTGACAAGCACAGAATATAACTTTGAAGTTTTGTGCTCTGCGACCACCCACACAGCACAAAATACTGCTGGAATGTTGCAGTAATATTGACAATCTTGCTCAATATAGACAATATTTCAGCAACATTGATGCAATATTTCTGCAATGTTGCAAAAAGACGGACATAGGAATATTGCAACAATATTGCTGCAATATTCCTAGCTTGGAATATTCCTGCTGCAATATTGGCAATATTTTGCAAGATTTTCAATATTGATGCAATATTCCTGCAATATTAATTGGCAATTTATGCAAGTTTTCGCAATATTTCTGCAACTATTTTGTGCTGTGTGGGCCGTTACACCAGACTTTTTTTTTCAAATTCTAAATACGAGTATATACCATTTTCGGAACCAATATGAAATTAAGCAAGAAGAGACCTCCAGTACTCGTATTAGTACTTTAGTTTTGTACTTTTTTAGTTTCCCCAAATTTTATCAAAAGGAAAAATCACCGAGCTCCAGCTCGGTCATCCGGGAATATATAAGTATTAAGGTGCACGTCGCCCGTGACCCGTGGCTCAGAGAGAAGACACTAGCTTCTCTTGCCGGGGTCCCGGGTTCGCTTCCCATCCTAAGCGAGAAAAATTTATTTCATTTGAATTGGCTACAAATCATTTGAAATAAATAGGGATGGGGTCTAAATGGCCTTAGATGCCGAAATAGACCTTAAATAAAACAAATAAATAAGGTGCACGTCTCGAAGTGCTAACTTTGAGAGGTTGCTGCCACAATTTTGAAGTTATTGACCTCAAAAATTTTTTTTTTAATGAGATTGACTATCATGGATCCCCGTTTACATCTCACAGACCCCCAATTCTATTTTTCGCTCGCATGAACCCCTTGTAGGTCGTCGTCGACACCCTGGGGGTCGATATAGATCACTTTGGGCTGGATTGACCAAAATTTTTAGATGTAATCCAAATGGATTACGGAGGAATGGCCGGCTTTATTAATTATCTTTTAAACTTAGACTACAACGTGAGGTCAAAGGCATTAAGGATTAATAAATAAATATATTAGATTAGTCTGAAAAATTGGTTAACAAATTTTGAAGAAAATTATTCATTTGAAGGAAGGTTCAAAGAGTACAAATGAAATCTCTTTCTTCTTATCTTAGAGTAGGTAATTTGTAAAAGGATGCAAGGCCCTTAGGCATGTCATGCGCCTAGTTGGAAATTAATCTAGATTCTCTCGTTATTTCCTCATTGCCAAATCTCAACTTGTTTATTCCGTAAGAAATAAAATTAACTCACTTTTTTTTTTTTTCTTTATTTAAATATATAAAAAGAGAAAGAAGAAATTAATTTTGTTTAGATTACATTTCAGATAAAATAAATAATAACTAACAAGTTATTTCAATTATATTAAAAAAGACTAGGACTTGGGAGAAATTAAATTTTAATTTCAATTTGATTTTGTTGAAAGAAAGACGTAATTATAGTTGGTTATAAATGAATGCATAAACTCTAAATTGAAAGAAGAAAAATCTTTGTAAAAATATTCTTCCACCCTCCACAGGGCCGGATTAAATGCCGCCTATAGGCTAAAGTCCATTTGCCGCTTAATTGCTTAATACATTTGTTTTATACATATGGAACACCTCCAGCAGATTACCCATTAGGCGATCGCCTATGGACCCCACTCTTTTAGGGGCCCTGCAACCAGGGGCGTATATAAGGGGAGGCCCCCCCCGAAATTTTCCAAATGCATATACATATATAGGGATATACAGACATTAGCGGGACTCGCCCCCCCCCTCCCCTCCCTAAATGTTTGATCGGCCCCGCAGTGCGAAAAAATATAGCTCTACAAAAGAATTTTTTCCGCAGGGTTAGGTTCCGCAAAAGGGGAAATGTTCCGCGGTCGGGGAAAAAATTTTTCCGCAGGGCGGAAAGTTTAGTTTCTGTAAAAAAAAATTTCCCGCAGAAAAATTTTTGAGTTCAAGCCCCCCCCCCCCCCCCCAGAAAAAATGTCTATATCCAGACAGCCTAGAATATTGCAGTAATATTCCCAACCATGCACAATATTAACAATATTGGAGCAACATTGCGGCAATTTCGCTTCGCAATATTGAAGTGAGGATATTGCAGCAATATTGCTGTGGCAACATTGAAATGTGAATATTCCCCGTAATATTGCTGCAATAATTGCAATATTCCCGGCAAGGTTAAATATTGCAATGTAAGATTCCTGCAATATTACTACAAGATTCCAGGCTATCTGGGTATACGCCTCTGCCTGCAACAGTAGATTTTTTATACTCTTTCGGCACCCGAGGCCATTTAGACCCCGTCGCTATTTATTTAGATTGATTTTTAATCAATTCAATTGAAATGATTTTTTGACGCAGATGCGAACCTCTCTCTGGTAAATTTGGCAAGTATCATAGTTGAGTATATATCGACGTTCTCAGTAGAAAAGTGCCTAACTCCAATCATTTTTTGTATTTTCTGTTGAAAAATATCATTCTCCTCATGCCCTGAACTGGGTAAGAGCGTAATTCACATTTTTCAGTTCGAAAAGTGTTTAACAGTGGCTCTAACAATGACAATGAAATGTTTTTTTTGGCTCTCCTAAAAATAAACAAAAAATGGAGTTAGGCACTTTACTAATTAAAACGTCGATTTTTAATTTTCATTTATTCTCGCCTCCGGCTCTGAAGATGGCCTAGACCAAGGGCCGAAACGTCAGCCTGGAACGGCACAATAAAAGAAATAATTTTGGCTGCATATGTCTAGCAATTTTTTTTTTTTTTTGACTCCGCCATAGAATTTTACAAAATTTTAAACACACACAGACATAATGCCGAATATGTTTTTTTTTTTTTTGAACTCAGGGAGGTATAAAAGGTGGAGAAATATCAAAAACACGAAGTCGAATGTTTTTGACGATTACAATACTTTCTCTTTATATTCTATACGAGAAAGTAGAAACACATAATTCATCAATAAATTATTTTGAATTAAAAAGTAGAATATCAATCAAGTGGTTAATTATTAAAAATAAAATTAGAACTGTTTTA